>VWZW01002639.1:1895406-1915900 GCA_013397115.1 Edolisoma coerulescens
CAGGAGAGAGGGGAGCGCTCTGCCGTGCGGGATGCCCGGGGCTGGTCTCTCTCTGGGTGAGCGCTGCCGAGACTCGGGGTCTGTCCGCGATCAGCGATGCCGGGACGGAGCGGTCTCGAGTGCGGTGACCGATGGCCGGAGCTGGGATAAGTGATAACGAGGACGTGGGAGGGAAGGCTGTGCCAGGTGATGAGAGATGACAGGGCTTGGGCGTCCGTCTGGGATAAGTGATACCGGGACGTGGCATCTCTCCAGGGGTGAGGGATGCCCGGGGCTGCGGGTCTGTCTGGATTAAGCGGTATCAGAGCCTGGGGGTCTCCCTGAGGTGAGTGATGCCAGGATGTGTCAGTCTCTGCGGTGGCCAGTGCCAGGACTTGTGGGTCTCTGAGGTGAGGGGATGCTACAATGTGGGGTCTGTTCCTTTGGGGTGAGGGACGTCTGGACTCGGGGCGGGGGGTTGTCTCCAGGCTGGTCCGGGAGCGTGCAGAGATTCCTGATGCTTTTCCAGGTCTGGAGCTGTCTCCCATCTCCCCCCATGCAGCCCCAGCTGTCCCCAAACCTGCTCTGGGACGGTCTGGCTCAGGGCACAGCACTGCCCACTGTGCACCCCAAGTTCCTCCAGCCCCTCCATGTACAGGGCAGGATTACAGTCCTCGGAAAACGCCGTTTTCCTTGTTTATTTTTTCTTTGACTATGACTGTGCTGCTTTTTCCTCTCAATAACCACCCCTTGCAAACAAGTCTCTGTTATTGTTGTTGTTTTTAGGCTCAAGATTTACTTTGGTTGTGAAAATACTTTTTTCCTAAAGACATTATTTAACCCAAAGCGTTGCATCACTCTAAAGTAAAATGATTTTTTAAGTGTTTGCTTTGGATTAATAACCCAGCACTTGCATTCCTTTGAGAGCTTACATGTCTTTTGTAACCATCAGAAGTTGCACTCACAGCAGCAGATTTCTCCGTGGCTGTCCAGGCTCCCTGTCCGGACCCCTAAAGTCCACGAAACAGCTCATGGGCATTTCTCTGAAGTCAGATCAGTTCCAGGACTGATTATTTTTTTAGAGCAGAGAATGTGAAGGAATTTTTTAGTATTTGAGGATTTCAAGTTTCTTTTAAGTAGAAACATTCCCAGCAATGGAGGAGCAGTTTATCTGTTATTGGAGTTGTGGCTACACCTTTAAAGCATAATTAATCCATTAAATAAAGTAATTGTGAGGCACTGAATAATAGATCAAGGACAAAGCAGATTCAAAAAGTAAAAATAGATTAGAACTAGAAAATGTTACTTTATTAACTATTGCAGAGTGTTTCTGCTTAAATCACTTTGATGCATTTTTTGCTTTTGATGAATGGGCAAATCTCAGATGAGAGCTGACGTAGGTGTTCCCCAACCTCTGAGCCTGCAAGCTGTTTTTCCTTTGCAATTTAAGGACTTTTTTCAGACTTTCCTCACTTCAGTGGTGTTTCCTGTGCTGACACCAGTTGCCTTTGCAGCTGGCATTTCACGTGGGACATATTCTTGGGCTGATTTTCCAGAAAACTGTGTTTAAATGAGGTGCTCATGTGGTGTTCGGGGAAGATTAGGAGTAGCAGCAGGAATTACACATTGCAGATAAGGTGTGGGCAGGAGCACTTGGGTTGAATGTTTTCAAAACTTGTCATACATTTTTGGAAAGGGAGCCTTGAACGTTCTGCCAGATGTAAATATGTGTGTGTGAATTTTAGAAAGAAATTGTTCAGCCCGGACACAGAGACCCTTGCTTGGTAGAACATACCCGGGTGGGCTTTTCACCCCAGGACCAGTCCCACAGAGAAAAATGGAGTTTGAGATTTATAACTGAGGAAAAAAAAGGGAGCCAGGAGCTGACAGGTGAGAAATGGCAGAGCCTGTGACCCCATCTGAGCAGTGGACACTGGTGTGCCAGGGGCAGCCAAAATCACTGGACCTGCATTTTTATTTGTGACTAGGGCAAAATAAGATCATTAGAGCGCTTTTTTTTTTTTTAAGAGAGAGGTCAGAAAGTGAACGTTATCTGCCTGGCAGGCTGGAGTCATTATTTTATGGCCATATTAGTCTTACAAGCACATGCTCTGTGTTTGGGCTTACCTGCAGCACAGAGCTCTGTGTTTAGGAGCTGTTTGGGTCACGCACACTATTTAATAGTGATCCTAACTCAACAGTTTCTTCCTAAATTACTGGCTGATCTTTAAACACGTATTTTGATCTGGCTTCTGCTCGTCAGTGCACTATTTACCCAGTGAGTACAGTCTAGTCATTTATCATGTAAATCCCAAGGTGAGATCAGTGAGTTTTTCCCTCCAGAGAATGTTTACTCTGATATGCGTCTTCCCCAGAGCTGTTATCATCACTTATGTACGTTTTTATGAGTTTCCCTTTTACGTAGTGCTGACCAGTGCCTTCGGTCTCTCACTGCTGCTGTCAGACACCAAGAGCAGTGAGTTAATCAAGCTTACGTTCGGGGTGTAAAGCAGAACCTTTAACTGATGGCGTTTCTCACTGGAGAAAGGAGACTGGTTTTTGCATTAAATCCATATAAGCTTTTGATTAAAAAGTAACTGAAAGATGTGCAGTAACTTGTTTTCAAACCCTAATGTGTCAATTGCTCTTCATGGTTTGTGGGTTTTAAAACAAACCCACCAGTTTGCATTTTGGTTTTTGCTTGTCTAAGCTGTATTGGGTAAGTGGCTAAAATATTTTTTGCCTCCCGTGAAGGGGAATGCTACCACAGCAGCATTTTTTTTGGATGTGGACACTCACACAAAGCTTTTCTTAAGACCTCTTTTAGCTACATGAAATTCTTGATAACAACCACAGAATCCATATTTAAACTTCTGTTTTAGCTACTTCCACTTGGACTTCTCTAACCAAACTATCGCACAGTTCTGCAAAGGCATTCACAGCCATGATATTGTCATATGAAATTAGAAGGAATAGTTACTTAAAAGTCATTAAATTAATGGATGATTTCCTATCTCAGCTTCTCCATAAGACTGATTTGGTGACTCTTTTTGGGACTCTTTTGGTGACAAGTTTAGTGCGGTTGGTCCTTGTCCTCGCCTGAGCTCACTCAGGCACTGATCTGGGAGCTGGGAAAGCGAGGGGCACGTGCCATGGTCTCAGTGCTCAGAAGCTGGGACTGTAAATCACTGACAGTGCTGGGTTTGGCCCCGAGCAGCTCCATGTGTGGTCCTGGCTTTAAACAACATGGTCTCAACTCCGAAATGTGCCAGCAGCCTGCACGTTCCAATCCATGGGAGACACAAGAATTGCAAATCAGCCTTAAATCTTATTATTCAGCCTTAATGAGCCATGATAACTTATGGGGTGCCAGAGGCAGCTCCTGAGCACCTGATCTGTCCTATTTCTGGACTACATTTATTATTCATTTAATTTGCTTAATGCTGTGTTGAACTGCAGGCCTGCGACCGAGACCAGCAGTGCGGAGGCGGGATGTGCTGTGCCATCAGCCTCTGGATCCGCAGCCTGAGGATGTGCACCCCGATGGGAAACCTGGGAGACGAGTGCCATCCCTTGAGTCACAGAGTGAGTACGTCCCCGGGGGGGCTGTGGGGCTGAAGCAGGAGTGTCCTGAGCTGTATGTCACGTGGCATAAAACCTATATGTGGTGGAAAGGCAGGGAAAGTTCCCGTTCCTTACAATATCCAGGTATCAGCATCTGTATGGGAACAGCGATGAAGGTACCTACGTAAGGAAGTGCATTACTGTCAGAATTATGCTGAAGAGAATCAGAGGATGAAAGCTCTACACGCTTCCCAGATTGTTTTCTTATTAGTTTGTTGTTGCTGCTTTGCTTCGTTACGTGATCCAAAACAGCGTTGGCAGCTCCCAAGCCCAGCCCTGCCAATCCTTACTCGGATGAGCAGGAACACAGCAAGTGCCACCGACCCCAGTGGCAGTGGGCAAGATCCTGTCACAAGCATGAAAATGTCACCAGCTGGTGCTGGGACACCTGGTGCATTGAGAAGGTGTAGACACACACTTGGACTTAACTCCCCACAGGCTCTCTTTGTTTCTATTCTACCTATTAATTCCAAATATCCATGTATGTACACATATATACACACACATATGTGACATCAGTTACATATTAGTACATTTTTAGGTGATACACAGTATTATTAATATAACAATGATTTCAACAAGTACATCTGTTTAAGGCTATGTAATTATGTATTTTATATGCAGTCTCAAAAAAGCTGCTTATTTAAAATACAAAAGTCTGAATGGGATGTCACCAGGGCACTCGAGAACGTGGTGGTCTTCAGAGCCATCCTCAGGGAAGAGCACGGCCCAAGAGTCATCACAAGTGAAAGATATAAGGCAATAAATTCAGATCATAAACGTGCAGCTAGTTACTTGCCTCTCTCACTGTTTCATCCAAGGCTTGGCTTCTCAGCTCAGTATCTACAGTTTATTTTCTCAGTTTTAGGAAGTTTAAGGCTCTATTTTATTGCAGTTAAATTTTTAAAACTTCTGCTGTGATATTGGGGACCAAATAGTCATTTTTATTACATAATGTAGCAGGTTTTTCTTGTAAGAGCTCTTTCCATTACCAGGAATTAGGATAGGAGAAATTGTCTTCTAGAGGGTTTTATGAGCTTATTGTTATTGGGCAATAATTTATACTGTCAGATATATTTCAAGTTGATTGCTTGCATAATTACAATCAGAGAAGACGCCTGTCCACCCCAGACTTAGTCACTGATGTTTATAAGCTTTATGAGGTTAATTTTAGATTTTTGATTCCTCACCCCGCTGCTCTTCCTGAGAAACACAAAGCAAATTGATTTACTGTAGAACGTGAAATGAGGTTCTTTTAAGGATGGAGGGTTCGCTCAACGGTTCCTCTCAAGTAAATACTTGTGTAGGGAGCAGCTGGGTGCCCTGATCACCAAAACCTTTCATTTACCTGCAGGATAGGTCAAAAGCAGGCACCACCATGGCCATGGCACCTCAGGAACCTCCAGAGGAGCCAGGAGATTCCTGGAGGAGATGGTTTGCACTTGGGGTTCTACTTTCAAGTTTCCTTCTCAACAGCTAGATGGTGATGGACTGATGCTGTTAGCAGTCCCAGCTGGAAGCTCGAGGCAGGGTTTGAGGCAGGGCCAGGCAGGTGATCTTTGGCAGTGTGGGAGTCCTGTTGAAAGGAACATTTCCTTGCAGCGAGTGGAATGTTTTGAATAAATCACCTGAGCTGTCGGAAGGCTGAGAGCTCAGGGTCTGGGTTTTGCTGCAGCGCTGTGTGTGGGCACCCAAAGGTGTGATTCCCATGGGGAGTCCCCAGCACCAGTGGTTGGTGCCTCTCTGCTCACACCGGAGCAGAGGGGCTGTGGTGGGTGGCACGGGGAAGCCCAAGGCATCCCTTGCACTGGGGCTGCTCTTCAGACAGTGCTGGGCAGGAGGCTGGTGCTGGCCCAGGGCACTGCAGGTGATGTGAGCCCCCTGCCCGCCCCCTGCACCCAGCAGGGTGTCACTGGAGTCAGCCTGGTGCTGGCACCATGCACAGAGGACTGTGTGGGACTTCCTCAAAGACAAAATTTGAACACTGACACAAGAAAATCTCGGAATATTAAAATTTTAGGCTCCAACCACACAGAAATCTGGAAGTGAGGGAATTAGGGCTGGCTGCCTGGCTGGTAGCAGTGGCTTTGTACCTCTGTGCCTCCTTTGCTGCATCCAGGGAATGCTCAGTGTGTGCTGCCAGCTGGCAGCACCAGAACTCCCAGACGTTTCCCACTGGGCTGTCCTGCTTGGCTCCTGTAAGAGACAGAGCTTGTGACCAAGTTGTTGAAGAGTGTCAGTGCATGTGCATGTCATGGCACAATTAAATTTGTCTAATGTGCTCCATATGTACTCCCTGGAGCACAATGTGGCTGGAGGAGGGTGGGATGAAATGAGAAACCTCTGCCTTGTGGTGAAAAGGATCCTGCTCAAAGGGAGGTCAGGCAAGGTGACCTCCAGAGGTCCCTCCCAGCCTGATTACCACGGGATCCCAAGGTTCCCAGGTCCTGCTCTGTGCCATGTGACAAGGCAGGATTGATGTGGGACACGCAGAAAGCCCTGTACAGTGGCACCACAAAATGTGATGTTAAAGGCCAGTGTAGTTTCACAACAAACTCCTTTATGAAACGGGAGCAAATAGGGAACATGTGTCACAGATGTAGAATTGCACAGCAACATGACTGCTAACATCCTGCCCTTAACCATGGCTTCACCAGGGTGTACAACGGGGCTGCCTTTGCCATCTGCTCTGTGCTGCAGCTCGTGGGGATCTCCAGCTGTGGAGGGAGGGAACCGGGCAGCATTCCCCACAGCCCCACTACTCCTCTCATTCCATCCCCCCCAGCCACCAGCGCCGTGGTTCTCCCTGTCACTGACGCCCTTGCTTTGTCCCCAGGTCCCCTTCTCGGGGCGGCGGATGCACCACACCTGCCCGTGCCTCCCGGGGCTGGCCTGCCTGCGGACCTCTCCCAGCAGGTTCAAATGTTTACCGGACTTCAGGAAAGAAGATGTCTTTTTTTAGCAGGAACTGCTCTGCACGAGAAAGAGCCACTCGGTATTTTCGTTCTCTCGTTATTGTGACAAAAAAGGGTCAGCCAGGGGAAACCCTGCACCACATTTTCCTGCCTCACCAACATCAGCTGGGGATGAGACACTGCTGTTGTGGCCAAGGTTTTCAGAAGGGACTTGCAGTGGAGGATGCTTCCATTTTGGGGTAACCAAACGACATCTGCTAGAGCAACACTCTTTCTGAGGGCAGGGGCTTGACCATTCCTGAATCATTTTGTGGTCTTCGTGGTTCAAGTTTAACCCCAGAATGAAAAAATTCAAGTTTATTGCCAGTTTTGGAAAAATTTGGCCACATCTTTACACTTTGGAATACCTGAACTGAACTGAGAGTTGGATAACTGCATAGTGTGAAGCATATGACAATGGCCAGAAGAACTGTATTTACATTGCATTTCATATTTTTATTAATATAATTTTATTTGTAAGTTAGGCGTACCTCTAGGGTAAAGGTTTAACTGATAGATGTAGTTTTTACACTTTTAAAAAGTGGCAAGTGGAACCAAAGCATTTCAGTATTCAAGAGCATTAAAAGATTTTGTTATTTTAGTATTCTAAGATGAGAAGTTGTTGTTACTTGAATTGGTGTAAAACTACCTGATCATCTCAAACTGTGTACTAAGATGTAGTTTATATTAAAGAAAAAAAGGAACCCTGAAGTTTATTGTAATGGGCTGCCTGACTTCTTGTGTATATATCAAATTTGCTGTGTAAAAATTCTGTATCAGAATAATGGCAGTGTATGATTTGATTTATTTTAATATTATAACATTATTTTGTCATTGTGGTTTTTCATTTTTATTCAGTGTAATCTGTTATCCCACACTTGATTCACCCAAGCTAGCAGAGCTCCTTATGGATAGCTTAGCAAAAGATTATGTGCCTCTGGCTGCTTCTTGGGAAATTTGGAGTTTACAAGGCATGAGCTCCTCAATCAAGCTGCAGTCTCAGAATCTGGAGGAATCTTGGTGTAAATAATATGAGAGGTTTTTCTTGGCTCATGCCTCAAAGCATCAACTTTAGCCCAGCAAACATAAGATTTGTGGGTTTTCTATGAAATACTGTGTGACTTCATATTTACTTGTCAGTCCCCAGAGCTGGAATTCCAATAGTTTGTGTGAGATTCACACGTTTCTTGCTCTCAGACATGCAAACATATGCTGGAACTGGAAAAGTGAAGGCATTCATCTTTCAACAATCAGTGCTTTGCTGCTGGTGGAGATGGGGGGGCTGGAGAACTGAGCACGCTGTATCAAGGCCAGACCCGTATTACTTAGAGGAGAAACATCCCTGTGAGTTACCAGCTACCTTCTACTGGGCTCCACAACCTTCCTCAGGAGACAGAAAAGAATAACTGGATCAGTTATTGCCAGATCCTCATGGATCCTGTACATATTAGGAAAATAAAAGTCTTGAGAGAGATGGCATCTTCCTGGCTCAAGACAGCCCATCCCCAGGGTACCCTCTCCAATGCCTCTGTATTTTGCCTCCCCCTGTGCAGTGGGGATACAGCAGCTGTGCAAGTGGCAACAGAAGAAAAAGAAAATACTGAGGTGCTACCAAAAGGTAGTATTACATGTGGTTTGCATTAATGTGATCAGGTACAAAGTGCCTGTGTTAGATCTGAAGTCTCAGAGGGGCTCAACACTAACCCAAAGGGGTGGTGAAAGGCCAAGTCACTCCCATGCCACTGCAGTGACATGCCAGCACAACCTGGATTTAAAACCAAACCCCAAGCCTGATCCTACCACCATCACTAAATAGGGGGGGCTCCCCAAACACCCTGTGCACCCACAAAGTCTGGGTTTGCAGAGGAGGAACATCCTGGGAGTTTGGGGGTTGCTCTTCTGTCCATGTCTGTCCCTATAAAATAAGCTCAGTACCATGGACTTCAATTTACACAAAATCAAGAAGAAAAATAGGAGCAGTCCAAATGTGCATGTGTCCCATCTCTCACTCTATTTTTTTCTAATCAGAGCACAAAAAATGAACCATAGCAGGAAACAGTAGCCCTGCTCCTCATCTCCTGCTGGCATAATTCACCAGTGACTCCACTGAAGGCAGTAACCCTGGTTTATATCATTGTAAATGAGTGGACAATTATATCTAAGGACTGCCTCAGACCTGCCAAACTGAAATCCTGGGAGAGTTTATCAGACAGGAGCAGAGCAACTTTGTAGTTGTAATTTGTGCCAATTAACTTGTGGGATTAAGCATTTATCTGGGTAATGAGAACAGCCCCAATTACACGAGTTCAAAGTTCACACCATCTATAGCAAGTGGAAGTTCTCATGTCCTGCAGACACTCCTGGACAGGGTACTTGGATGGTGCAGCTTTGAGAGATGCATTATCCCATACTTGTCCTTGAGGGGCTTCTCCACACCTTCCCTGCTGATGTAGGAGAGATAAAGGCAAAACCTCACTGTCCTACATCCCCACTATATTCACTTGGCAACAATTATTACGATTCCCCTTTTAGTAATTTAATTTCCATTAACTGACACTCACAATGGAGGTTAGTTGATTTGAGAGAATCCTTCTGGAAGGAAGAATAAGCTTTTGCATCCCATTTCCTAAACTCTGCCCTAATCAATTATCTTTTCTCCCATCCTAGGGGAGATTTCCTCTCCCAAGCACATCTGCAAAGCCCCTTTAATTGCTTTCTGCAGTGGAAGGGGCTGGGAGGGCACCCTTCACTTTTGCTTTACATTGACAATAGGCAAACCAGTGGCCACAAGTATTTCCAAACATGAATGGCCATGCATTCCCCCCTGCTTTTCCCTGGAGCCAGCTTCTGTCTTGAGGAGCACAGCAAATGATTCAAGATGACCCACAGAAAAGGTGGCCAGCCTCAAGCCAATGAAAAGTTTTCTGCAGCCCCCTGTGCTGCTCAGTTTGCCCCAGAATCACCCCGGAAATTATCTCAGGCCAGGGACAGTTTCCTCACCTGCCTTGGAGGAAGGGAAGGGAAGGGGACAGGCCCTTGCAGGAGAAATCAGATGAGAAAATAGAACAGAACCTGTGCAGCCCTGGAACTTCCTCAGTGCAGGGGAAAAGCCTCATTCCCCAGTACACACAGCTTGTGAAGAGAGAGACTGGTTTAAACACTTCCCTTTATTCGCTCCACTTAGGAGATCTGTGCCAATGTGTGTTTTAACTTTATTAATATTGCAGTAATTTCATTAATGATTAATAGAAATGTGTGCATTAATTTTTAATATTATATGAATATTGATATTACAGATATGCTATAGAATAATGTTGATATCCCACCACACTGGAGGAGTTTCCATGTTTATTGCCAGATTTTGGGTTAGCAGAGAGCCCTTGCAGGAAAGGGCACCACCACATATAATGAGTTGCTGCCTTAATTTGATTACATGCTTATTAGGAAAGGGGAAGCAAGGTGTTTGGGGTTTGAGGGTGCACAGCTGGCTGAGCCAGCACACACCTGTGAGCCTGGGGGACTGCAGGGAAGGCTCTGCTGCTGAGCACCAGAAAGCCCAGCTGAAACTCAGCTTCATCTGCATCCTCCTGCCCACAATTCACCCCTGGACACTTCTGCCACTTCAAAAAAACAGTGTTTCAAGTCTTTGAGGGAGGAGGTGACACAAAAGTAAATTATTCTGGTTAATATTTATTAAAAGTTAATTATTCCTTGCTGTGTGGCAAGGAGGGGACTCAAATCTGAATGGGTCCATACAGAAGAGACCCATCCCAAACCAAATCCTGGTTTTACAGAACCAGTAACTGAAAGGAGATTAGTTGGCTGAAGGTTATCATGGTGTTTGAGCTGATAAAAAGGAATAATACATACCTCTATGGAGAACATTTTAAGGCAAGAAAAGTGATTTTCCTTGTTATTGTTAGTTTGTAGTGGTGTGGGAAACAGTAGTCTTGTTGTGATCGCAAAACTCTGGTGTGTTTGAAGATCATCCAACATTCCTCATCAAGAGGTACTTGCTAATTTTCCTCATCAGCACAACCCACCAAACCAAAGGATGATACCAGCAAGTGTGACCCCAAACTGAGGTCCTTGCCAGTGCCTCCCCCTGCTCCAGTAGCTCTGGGATTTGTTGTTTCTGCACAGATGGATTTTCAAAAGAAACAGAAGGTGCTAAGAATCCCTTGATTTAAACAAGATGTCTCAGGAATTTGATCTTGACAATGTGTAACGTATTTTCCAGAAGGAATTAGAAAATTGCAGGAAGAGAATAGACAGTGCAAATGCGAGAGGATTTTGATAACAGCAAAATCAATGTGCCTTTCTCTGTTACAAAGATATGAAATGGCAAACCAGCAGGGGTACAGTCATTAGACTAATCAATAATTCTGAGCACAGGAATGGAGATGAGTTTAATGCACATCAGCAAATCACCTATGGTTTCTCAAGGAGAGTCTTGAGTGCAGGCAGACCCAGCCCAGTGCAGTAGGACACACTCCAATGATTTGGCTGGGCAGGTTCCCCCATATGACACATCTGCCTTGGAGGATGGTGGCAGCCTTTGGGTCACTCTGCCCGGTCATCGGGGCTGGGAAAGGCTGGATGTGAAGGGCTGAAGCTGAGTAATCCTGGTGCACTGAAGGGAGGAGGATGGATGGCAGCTTGTTTTGTGACAAGGAGTACAATGCAGGGTGATAGCAAAGCATGCAGGAGAGGAGGAAAGAGCAATATAACCATAGGGCACACCTGTAAACACCCCTGTGGCAGGGGTTTCCCAAAACCCTGAGTGTGAGCAGCTTAGTGGGGTAGAAAATGAAGGCATGCACAGTGTCAAAAGGACAGAACCCAATTTACCTGGCAAACTCTGTGCATGTTAACTGTGTGCCAGGAGTGCCCAGAGCATCCCAGACTGATGCTCCACTGTACCATGGCACCAAGTATCAGTGTCTTACAGGCATGTCCCTGTCCCCAGAAGTTTACAAACCTCACAGACCCTATAAAGCAAGTGTCTGTGCTGTACTCAGCGTGTACCTGCATCGCTGCAGCCTGAGCTAGCCTGGGATGCAGTGCTGTCCTTGCACTGCATCCCAGCACATGGTACAGGAAGGATGGGCTGTGGAGCTCTGCACTGCTCTGCTTGGGCAGTGTATCTCTTCCTGGACTGGGAATTCCACCAGCTCTCCCAAGCTCTGGTGTCATGCCTTCGCCACAGCATCGTAACACATGGGAAGGATTAAATCTGCTCTTAAGTGTAATGTGGCTTTGTAAATCCCAAGGTTGTAATGCAGTGCAGAAGCAGACTGAAAATATGGCCTGGTTCCAGCCCAGCAAGCAGGGCTGGGTCTTCTTTATTTACTTTTTCTCTTGCACATGTGAGTGCACTCATGTCATTTCACGCAGAGATTTGTGGCTCTATCACCGTGAACGGGCGGATGTGGCTCTTGCTGCCAGGAGTTTGCAGACGAGCAAAGCTGGTATTAATTCCAGGGGTTGCAGGATTCACCCTTTATTTACTCCTCCAGGCTACATGGGAGCCCAGGCAGCACAGCACGTCTCTAACCTCTTCCGTAGGACCTGCCAGGAGGGCTAACTCAGGGAAAGACACCAGTGAGGCAGCCGCCAACATTCTCACTCTTTCCAAAAATTTCACCGCATCCTGTCAAATTAGTAGGTTTTTAATTTTTTCCTCTCTGATTTCTTTTCTCACACAGATGAAACCTTGACAGAAAGGTCCCCCATCCCTTCAAATCCAACAGCAAAATTTTCTGACTGTGGTGGTGTCAAAATTTCAGCTCCCTCCCCACCCTTTTGTTAAACCCCCCCAAAGTTGCTAACAAACCTTTCACACATTGCAACAGAGCCTTCAACTATTTGGATTGGGCTTACATCAGCACTTAGGCTCAGACAGATATTGTACAAACAGTAAGAAAGAGTCTGTCTTGCTGAGAGTTTAGGATCTACTGGGGAGGAAAATCATCGCCAACCCCTCTGTCCCCACTGGCAGCCCTATTTCTGCAGCCTCCCTCACTGCCCTTCCAGGAAGTACTTTGGTGATGCTCAGGCCAAACATGTCCCTCCTTTCACACCATGGCTCTACTTCACCTCTGCCTGGGATGCCGCTGGTTCCTTGGCTCGGGTGCCCGTGCTCTCCCCCTGTAGTCACTGCAGCTTGGCTGAACATATTGCCTCTTCATCTGCCTTCCTCCACACCCAGACGTCTCCTGGGGCTCTGCTGGAACTGGCTCCCGGGGGCAGCTCGGCCCTGTGAGCACCCAGAGCTGGTCTCTCTGCCCCAAGGCCACTGCAGCCCTGTGGCACCCAGGGGACTGTCCCCTTGCCCTTGGCCCAGCACACTGAGGGACCTGCTGTGTAGTGGGAGTGTGCAAGGCCTAATGAGGGAGGGAAAGGAAAAGAAAAGGAAAAAGCCCAGTTGATTTACTCGACTATCAAGCTACTCAACGGTTTCCTTTCCATCACCCTCCTGCAAGAGCTCAGTGACAGATGGGGACAGATTGAGTGGTTCGATGCAGTGAGGTAATATTCCACTAAATCATTCCTCTTTCTCTCACTGTCAGAAAGCACCCAGACTTCAGCCCTTCCTCTGAATCTTCCTGTGTTTCCCTCTTTAATGACAAAGTCATTTTAGCTCTACCTCTGCTAAAATTTGAGAGAAGCGAGCACTGCTGTTTATACACTATGATAAAACGGGTATTGTAAAACAGTTAGCAAAAGGAAGGAGTGAATCACCCTGAGACAGAGAGGGTTCTGGTGCTGTTTACTGGCATTTCTGATTTCTTTTTCTTGCCTGTGTGCTGAGGCTGAGCCCCAGACCCCAGCACAGGGACCCTGGCTGGGCAGGCAGCAGGCTCTGGGCAGGTGTGCCGTGGGCAGGCGCGCAGGCTCACACTGCACGTCTCACAGATGGAGGATCCATTTTTTCTCTGGATGATTTGTTCCAATGGTTAATCATCCTCACACAAACACGGGATTATTTTTTTAATGACATACCAGTAAATAACATCCAGAAACTTTAGGATGGGCTTTCTCCCCACCGGGCAATCTCTTGATTTCTGCCTACTCTATGAATGCCATGATGACTGCCTAAAATTAGCTGTGACTTCACAGCTTCCCTGTGCCCTTGCAAGACTAGCTTTGAACTTGAAAGCCTCCTACACAAAGTGCTTTGTGCTATCAACCTGGTCACGGCAGACGTGAAAAATGTGGCACTGAAGACAGCGGCCTTCCGATAAATACATCCACAGCACAGCCATGCATGACTCGAGATCAAAGACAGAGTGCAAGTACTGAGGTCATTAAACATGAATGGAAATACAGAAATGCAACAGCTCACATGAAAGGCTGAGCTTGACTTTAAAGTTAAGTGATGAAAGCTCGTGTAGTCAGCGATTGTTCACCCGTGATAACGCTCTTGCCATCCGTGGTTCTGTGCGTTACAAAGGCGAATAAGAATAACTAATCATTCTTGGGATAAAGCATCGAGGCGTGAGGCAGTTAATGACTTGTACCAAGTGAAAACAGGCTCGGAGATGCTCAGCATCAGCAGTTCTAGGGAAAGTCAGAGTGCCACAGATGTCAAGTTGGAAAATCAGCTCCTGGTCACCAGTTCTACAACCAACAGATGAGTAAGGATTTACCCCACACAAGGTCCTTCAGGAAGGACATGGCATCAGAGGTCACCAGCATAAAAGGAGGTTTGGGGTAAGATGTCCATAGGCACAGCCCCAACCTGGCACGACTTGGCACCAGCTTTTAAGAGACCATCTTCACTGACGGTCTTTCTCGGATGGCTGCATTTCTTCAATATGTCATATATTTTTTAATATTCTGAAGAGTAAGAACATCATAGCATGGGAAATGCTTCCTGGTTCCTATCACAATAGATTTAATTATAGCCTGTGCAGTGTTTTGAGCAACTACAAAGGAAGCTGTGCTAAAAATGATGACTTTAGGAAACCTCTATTAGAAAACAGCCCCCCTGCCACGTTTCTAATAATTTTTTGATTTGCAGCATAACTATCTAATAAGGTTTCTGGGGTATTCTGATACTGTGTGGAATGATCCAATCTGCAGCCTGAGTTAATGAAGTGATACTTAGCATTGCATTCTGCCAATATGTGGCTGTTACTCTGTCTGGAGCCACTTCCCTCAGGGTGGTTCGTTGGCAATTCTGAGCAAGTGCAGGTGCCTCCGAAGAGCAAGGTGATGTGCTTAACCATGTGGGGTGAGTGGCAGAGGTCCAGCCAAACTCCATGCATCCTTTTCTGGGAAGAGAGGGAAAATGCCAGCTTTGCCCTCCTCTGAGCTCTGCACAACGTGTCCCAGGGCAGTCCCACAGCATATGGCAGAGCAGCCTTCTGAAGATGTAGCTGTACCACATCCAGGTAGAGCCTCAGGAAAGAAATGTTGCTATCAGACTAAGCCAAATTCCTGCCCTTTTCCTCGAGACTACTGGCTTCATGTCATTTTGGGAGGCAGCTTTGTGTTCTCTCTGCACACTGGTATTGGAAAAGCAAATTGTGACAGGTTGTAGGCTACACGTCCCCTGCTCATCCTCCACCTCTAGCACGACCACTGAATGAGACCTTTACTCAACTACATAATTTGGCTGAGGCCAAACATTTCAGCTCCTTTCCTAGCAAACTCTTTCCAAATCTAACAGCAGAGCTACAAGCACCCCAGAGTACTGCAGGCACCGAGCGCTGTAAATCAGACATTATCTTAGCTGCTAACTGGGATTTCAGACCAGTGTCATTTTTCAAGCTGGCCTGACATTTAAGTCTATACTAAAAACCTCCCCTGACTTCAAGATTTTGACTGGAAACGCTTGTAAGGAATGTGTTAAATACCTGGTGAGTGAGTGAAGATGCCAGCAGCAATCAAGATTTTTCCGGAGGAGCTCTCAGCACAACTGCAATCCCTCACCACAGATATGCAGAAGCAGCATGCTGTGACCTCTGAGCCAGACTGTGAAGAATCTCTGGGGGAGATGATATTGGTATTTCCTGTGGTACTCAGCACTTGCGGCGCCCAGAATATGGGAAACTATCCTGCAGCTGCCTGGAGGGGTAGAGAGAAGACTGAATGTACATTCTGGCCAAGCACTGGTCGATGCAAGAGCTGGGAGAGCCCCACTGCTGTGCAGCCCACCAAACCTTCTGAGTACTTTGTGTTTTGGTCAGTGGGGATAGCGACAGGGGTTCAATCCAGCTGAGTTTTTGCAAGTGAGCCCAGGACTTGTACAAGCAGCAATAGCTTCTCATGTGGGGTAATTATTAACACCCAGCTCCCACTGAGTCTCAGCCACTGACCCTTCTGAGCGAGACCAAAAGCACTCTGGTTTTCGTGGGATGGAGGATTTACAGCCACACCTCACAGTCCCAACAGGAGCAACCACGTCTCCCTGTGCTCATTCCATTCTCCCCAACATTATTTCTCTCTTTTTGTTTTTTTAATCCGGAGCAGGTTTTCATCCTCCCTGACACCCCTTCTCTGATCTTGGTCAAAGCATTTAATCTCTGTGACCCACTTTCCCCATATGCAGACTAAAGGCTGCTATGAGAACATGTTAGTGCTGTGCTTTGGAAGTGCTATTTTTTTTTTTTTGCAACTTTCTTATATTTTCTCAGATTTCAGAAGGAATATTTATCCTCTGGTGCTTCTCCAGCCCTTTCTGGTCTTCCCCACTTTCTTGGTGCACTCTCAGCCAGCAAAATGGTGTTTGTTGGTGGGCTGGCACCAACTACTCCTTAATTTTCTGCCATGTCCTTGATATTTAGTTTCACATCTTTTGGAATTAAGCCCTATTGTACAACACCCATCTAAACCCTGAATTAAAGCTACTGGAGTTCCTTCTCTTTTGTACTACCACAGCCAGCATCAAAATCTGACTGACATTACAAGTACCTAAAGTATAAAATTAACTTCAAGCATTAACTTCAAACAGCACTGATTTTGCCCTCAGAGTATATCAGAAGTCCTGAGACAGCCCTGGAAGCTGTGTGCAAGCAAAAGGCATAGTATACAGATAATTTTTTTTTTTTGTATGCTTGTGCTGTAGCAAGGCAGGGTCTGGCTGCCACTGATGGGTGATAGCAAAGCACCAGTTATCTTCACCAGATAAGAACCAACTCACCCATCTCGTGAGGGCATCACTGAGCTGGGGGATGGCTCTGCACAGAGGCTGGCATTCAATACAGCAGCACTGCTTGATAAGCCGAGTCTAAATAAAACCATCAAGTCACCCAAAGGTGAGTTTTCATCCCCCGCATATATGACTGACTCTACAACTTGTGCTCAATTTTTCTAGAAGTGAAAAATCTGGTTCTTGCAGCTTTTAAGGAGGTTTTAAAATAACTATTTTCCCATCTCTGTGGTTTAAATAGAATCATAACCATACTACTTATAGCCTGGAAGAGAGAGAGGATGCCAAAATATCAGACATTTTTAATAGAGTAAAGAGAAAGAAAATATTGGCTTGGTTACCAGCAGGATTAGGAAAAAGATGGCAAAAGCTCTGAGTTACAGATCACAGTTATAGGCCCTTACTACGTAGGCAGCTTCTGAGGGAAATATGAGATATGAGAAAAGTTTCAAAAGCTGGAACCCTGCAGAAAAGACACAAAAGTAAATCAGGGGTGTAAAGTATCCTTGGAACACAATTCCCAGCAACAGCATCCATGCCTCGCCCCATAGTCTTTGGAACACAGCTCTACCCCATTACTCTCCAAGACTCACTAAGCTATCATCTGATATTCCAGCTTGAAAATATAATTAGCACTGATAACCAGCTGCTGCTGTGATCTGAAGTACGTGACAGCTTTCCTTCTGTACCCAGGTGCATTTTCAAAATGCTTTAGAAATGATCATTAAGTCTCTCTTTGTTTTAAACATACCCCATGCATAGTCATATTTCTTAACCCAGTTCTGGCAGCATTGGTATTGCAACTGTACCAAAAACCTCAAATTGCAACCTTCTCCTTATACCCTACAGAAAATGCTGCCTTTCTGGTGTCCAAATCCGAGCTGAGGGTGGAAAACAAGAGTCAAACCAAACCAGGAGCCCCACCTCATTTCATTTCCTGCCTCAATCTGAAGCTGACACCTTTGCCCTCTTCTGATCTGCCATGTCTCTTTTGTGCTCCCTTCATAGTCACAGGACAACTATTTCTCAGATGATGTCTACCAATTTTAGACTACTCCCTACAGAAATACTCAGCAGATGTAGATTTCTTCCTGTAAACTGAGGTTATATCCCTGCCATTTTGTGTGAGACTTGCTCCAGCACGTTTGTTAAATGTTACATATCCATCACAAAGGGAAGCACCTCAGGGACAGCTTCCTCTGAGACAGCTAAGAAGTTGTGCCAGGATCCTGCCATCAGGTTACTGGTTAAAATACTGTCAGAGAAGTTTTTGTAGAACAACAGAGCAGGTTAAAATGCCATGCTTAATAAATGTAAGCTTCCCACTAAGAATATAGTTTATAAATGAGTATGGTATTGACCAAGCCACAGTGTTAAAAATCTGCTTTGCCAACTAAAATTAGTGATCCACAATTAGACACTCTTTCCTATCATTAACAGAGGAGCAATTAGCTACAAGAGAAATTTGGTTTCAGCAGACACAAAGAATTGTACTATTTAAACCTGTTGCCCATCATGAATTTAAGTCTTCTTAAAAATAGCTTTAGTCACTTTTATTGGTATTAACACCTAAATTGAGAATCTAACAGCAAATAAGGATTGTGCTTGTCCATAATAACCTTAGCTGTGAAATCTACTCAGACACAAGACGTACAACCTTCCACATACACAAGTTATTTGTCAGCAAAGCAGAATGCTGCCATTCTGAAACAATTACATACAGTAAAGGTTTTCAATATTTTATTAAAGAAAACAGTCAAAATGTACAAGTATTACCCAGGTTTGTAGATAACTTCCTATAAAGGCAGTAAAATATGAATTTCAATCTAGGTTTTAAAAACTGCTATAGTTGCTTATTTTTAAAGTTGGTATTTTAAAATCACGTTTCACAAATAGTTCTGAAATATTACCAAATGAATAGTGCAACAAGAAAAATTGAAATTAGTTCTACACTGTTTGCATGTCAAGCAAAAGTTATAACTAACTGCTTCAAATACTCAAACCATTTGAGAATGAATGAACCCAACAGCTCCCACCAAAACTGACTTCTGACCACATTAGGAACATCCTCTTCATGTTCTTCACTTAAAATCAAATAATAATAAAACAACACCTCTTGAGGTCATCAAAAATAACTTTAGTATAAAATTGTCTTGGCCCTTATCAAATATTACATGAGTAAAATTGTTAAGCCTTTATCAAAACAGACAGGAATAGGGAAACAAAAAAATGTCATGGCCTTAATCCATATCTGTTGGAATCATGTTTAGAAACGTTAGAAGCAAGACCAGAAACTCGGAGCCCTGTTTTGTTTTTAAAAACCACACAATCACAAAGAAAAAAAACAGCTTCTTACTGCCTAAGGTTTGGGGGTGTTCTGCTCAAGTACCTGTTCCCATAGACAGCAACCTGTTATGTTCTGAAGAGAGCATACGCAAAATATAGAAAAATAAATAAAATAGCTTCTTACAGCCTAAGGTTTGGGTGCTGGGTGGTGGTTTAGTATGTCCCCCACAGGTCACACTCTCTTGAGCTCATATGCAGAAACATGGAAATTTATATCCATCTTTCTCTTTTAGAAAGAGAAAAGCCCCCCTACATCCCAAAGCTCTTGAGATCGCAAAGGATGGTGCCCTGGGTGCTCTGGATGCTTTGGCAGCACGGGAAGTGGGCTCGGAGACAGACCCTGAGCTCCTTGTTGAAGATGAAGCAGAGGATCGGGTTGACCCCTGCCTGGGCAAATGTCATCCAGACGGAGGTGGTCAGGTACACCTGGGGGATGGAGCTGGCCTTAATAAAGACCCGCAGGTAGCAGGCCACAATGTAGGGGGACCACAGCAGCAGGAAGAGCAAGGTGATCATGTAGAACATCTTGCAGAGCCTTTTCTCCATCTTAAACTCCTCCAGCACCAGCAGCCTCTTGATCTGGCTGTGGGTGGCCTGCCTTATGCCCACGAGGGTGGGCGGCGTGGGCCCCCTGCCAAAGCCAGCCGTCCAGTTCGCCGCCGCTTGGCCGGTGGCTCCCGGCCCGTGGAAGGTCCAGTTCTGGCTGATGGCCGGTACCAGCTGGGCCGGCTTCATCTTGCGGTGGCCGTGGATGAAGAAGAGCAGCTTGATGTAGACCAGGTGGGTGGCGGCGATGACGGCCGCCAGCATGAGCATGAAGCCCAGCGTGTCATTGGCCTTGACGTAGCGGTGCTCGAAGATGCACTGTTCCTCCTCCCGGATGAACTTGTAGGTGCCCACGTCAAAGACGGGAGGAAAGGCCATGGCCATGGAGAGGGTCCACACCATGCACACCACAGCCAGGCAGGTCCAGCCCGTCATGCGCTTGGCATAGAAGCGGTGGTGGGCGATGGCCATGTAGCGTGTGACCCCCACGCAGAAGAGCAGGAAGGCGGCGTGGAAGCAGAAGAGCACGGCCAGGAAGGCCAGCACCTTGCAGCTGAGGGGCCCGTGGGGCCAGGCGGCCCCGCTGCGCACCGACAGCATGACGAAGGGGAAGCAGGCGAGCGAGCGGAGCCCGTCGGCCAGGCAGAGGTCCAGCAGCAGGTAGTAGGGCGCGCGGTGCAGGTGCCGGTCCTTGAGGATGAGCCAGGCGAAGAGCACGTTGCCGGCCAAGCTGACGCAGAGGATCAGCCCCAGCGTGGCGAGCTTTAGCCCGGAGGCGCTCAGCAGGCCGCCGGCGCTGGGCAGGTGCGGGCTGCTGCTGCTCCCCAGCTCGCTGCTGTTCGCCATCGGGTCCTTCCTCCTCCTCCTCTTCTCCTCCTCCTCCTCC
>VWZW01002639.1:1916297-1930488 GCA_013397115.1 Edolisoma coerulescens
CGGCCACGGCGGGCGTCCCGGGGATCCCCGGCATCCCATTCTGGAGGCGCAGAGGAGGGTGATGCTGTTCTCAGCTGATGGAGACAGTGTATCTGGGTGTAAGACAGGTGTGTATGTGCCCACACACACACGTCTTGGTACCTTTGGCATATGTATTGGTTCAGTACAGCCACACATTAGTGATACACCCCTGTTACAGTCACCAGTGGGCTTCTGCTCGATTTGGCCATACTAAATGGCCATTTAACTTCCTGCTCTCAAGGGAGACGAGCCCAGCAGCACCTGTTGCAGTGCAGTATCCGGGTGTGCTGTCCCTTGCTGGGCAGGGGGGTTTGCAGGGGAAGGAGGCTTGCAGCAAGCTTGCAGGGTAAATGTTTCAGTACGAATATCAAGGAAAAGGTGCCTCTGCAAGTCAGGAGCCTGACATTTGGGTTCCTAGTGGAACCTGTCATTTGGGTCTGACTAGGGTTCCTAAGAAGGTCAAACAGGATGCTCTCCATGTTTCTGTGTTGTTCAGGGGCTTACCAGCTCCCAGGCTCAGTTACACAGGACCCACGGAGGGCTGGGCAGGTTTTGTGAGCTGGATAAACTACATTTGACCCAACTAGCACAGAGCATCTGCTGATGCACCTGTGCCATTGGTGCAGGTGTATAATGGGCAGTTTAATGTAGGCCAGCGAGACGCAGATCCTTGTCCTCTCTTTCCCACTTTGCCATCCTTGTGTATGTAGGGCAAGGCCTCTCTGCATGCCTTGTAAGGCATGCACCAACGCACGGCCCTGGGCTCACTGGAGATGCTAATGCAATTATTGTACTATTACTGAGTTTCCTTCATGGCCTCTTGTGAAGGACACGTCTGAAATCCTTTTTGAGCATTCTATTAAAAGCCATCAGTAAATTCAGCGTTATTCCAGAAACTGTAGCAATTAAATCATCTGCATCAGCCCCAAAAGCGAAGCTTGGTGGAGCATCTTTGGAGTGGATCTTTCTGGATGGTTTCAGAAAGTCTCTCTGCATGTGGCAGGGACCAGGCTCTGACCCTCAGTGTGCCACCAGACATCCAGAGTAGCTCTGCTGAACTCCTGGCATTTTAACAGCTGTGAACCAAAGCCAGACTTTGGCCCAAAGATGTGTTGATGTCAATCTGTATCACACAGGACTTCATTTGCCCCTGGATCGTGTTTATGTCTGTTATTTGTTGCAGTGTTAGGAGACGAAAGAAATCCTAAGAGGGGGAAAAAAATAGGTGGTAGATAATTGAGGCTGCTTTTTGCTTCCTACCAGTGCATCTGAGCTGTTTTCAGTTGTTAGGTTTCTCATTTGCACCGAAGTTTTACTGTGACAGAGAATTGCCCACGGGCTGTTTCAGTGCTTTGTGCAATTTTCCAGGCGTTTCTCACATTCATGCAGTGACTCGAGTGCCGGGTTCGCGGCGTCCCCTCGGCAGCCCTGGCACCTCTGTCAGGAGCGGTGTTTTTGTGGAGGAGCCGGGACACCGCGTATGTCGCTGGCCCCCGGTGCAGCACAGGAGCGCGAGAACAGGCTCCGCCACGGCAGGCTGCCAGGAGCCAAAGTGCTTTGCCAAACATGAATACGAGGGTCGGTTGTCCTTGGGGGCATGTGGCTTTTCAGAGGAGCAGAGGAGACCTTATGGCCCGCGTTAGCTCTGTGATCTTTGCCATCAAGTGAACAAAAGGGAATAACACACCTGCTTCCCTCCTCCGCTCCTGCGGGAAGGGTTTCTCCTCTCCCTGAACGCTCGCCAGCGCAGCTGAGCTGGCTCAGGAGCTGCCGTAATTCACTGCTATCTTGCCAGGCCAGCAGCAAATTGCTAGCTCATCTTTCTTCCACCTGTAGCGAGAAGAGAGCCGGCAGGGAATGGTGTTTCATCCATTTTCCCAGGGCTGCTTCCCTGATGAGGCTGTTATACAGTGCTATAGGAGGTGTGAGCCTAGAATTTGGCTGACTGAGAGATGTGACACTAAAGGGACAGCCAGAAGGAATATGGAAAATAAGGGGCAGGTGGGGGGTTGACAGTCTTTATATGACCAGGCTCCTTGCCTCCCAGAGGGGCTGACCTGGCATTAGACCCACCAGGATAACTCTGCCTGTTAGTTACACCCTGCCAGGAGAAGAGCCCTCCCTGCCCCACCTGGACCCCATACAGGCAAGCCAGCCCCTCAGGCTGCTTCATGTCTTGTTTGTATCAGACCCATCAACTTCAAACAAGTTCCTCGTCCGGACTCAGTCTCAGCGTGGACATTAGGACAGTGCCAGATTTACAGCATTTGACTGAAAAACAGAAATAGGGTATTTTGCAACCCCTTTGCTGTTGCAGAGGTGCTCAAGGAGCTCTTCCCAGCCACAGGGACTGCGATGCCTGGGGAAGTGTCAACCACTGAGAGTCAAAAGGAGCAGCAGGGACTGCCCCCATACCCACATGGCAAAGCCTTCATCTTCGGTGCTCCTTGGCTCTGCCAGGTGTCCAGCCCCCAGCTGAGCAGGGACACCTCTGTGCTGGGTGTACTCCTGGACACTGAAACACAGAGCCCTGCCTCCAGTGCCCTCGCAGGGGCTGGAAATACCGTGTGTCCCTTGATTTGGGCACAGCCAGACAAAAGCCAGACCCATCACAGCAGTCGTGGGGAACACGTAATTCCCAGAGATTATTGCAATGAGAGTGTTAAGCTATTTTCCTTTCTCCCTTCAATCACTTTCACAAAACGAGTTTAATGAAGAGCTATTCTCTGCTTACAAAATGGTGCTGCACAAGCTAGATGGATTCCTCTGACCTTTCAGTGTGCTTTACTTGAATTGGCTGCCTCTTCATGTTCTCCTCTCACTGCCTTGAACAGGAAAGACAGCTGAAATAGGGACTCTTACAGCAAATACTGTGGCATATTGCCTTCTTTCTATCAGTCACTGGTGTGCTTCCCAAATCCTTATCTATTTATTATTGGTGGTTTTATTTGTGTTCTGGGGCTGGGAGCTCTGCATAACGTTTCTGGAAAGACAAGTGTCCTGTACCCCCGTAATACTGTAGCAGAAATCAGTGTTGTCCCTGGTGTGATGTAAGGGAAGAAGTAGGAAATGTCGGGACATGCCTGAAGGACAATCCCAGAGCTCCACCATGGCTGACACGCCACAGGGAGGCAGGACAGGTGAGAGCAGTCAGCCAAAGCAATTTTGCTGTCACAGATAATTCAGGCAAGGAAAAGTTTTTGGGCTTCGCAATCAAGGAGATGGAAAGGTCAGTCTGGAGCAAAAAGGGATAACAGAGGCTTGAGTTGGATCTGGCACAAAAGGATTAAAGGTCCTCCTTTGCAGCTTCCTGTAATTCCCAGAAAGCTCTCTGGATGACACTCACTATTTGTGTTATCTTTGCACCTAGCAGAGTGAGTCAGGGACCAGGGTGCTACACAAGCGAAACAAAAAGCTTTCCTTTTGCCAAGGAAACTTAAAATCCAGTGGTGCAATGGGAGAGAGAGCTGATACGAGCCCTGGAGAAGGGGGAGAACGAGCAAAGCACGAGGCTGCAACCTAGGGAATGGCATCGGCGTAAGGGTGGCTATCAGTCATCTCTGGAAGGGGAGGAGGGAGTGCCAGGAGCTAATGAGGCAGGTTTGTGGGTGTTTACAAGGATCATGATAATACTTTGTGGCAATGACAGAACAGAAGATGACACATTAAGGTAATGTTTGGGCACTGGGTAATGTGAAAACAGCGTGAGAAGATTAAAATCTGCAAAATTTACAGTACTACCCAAAATAACTGCTCTGCACAGGAGCCATGCTTGCCCTCTGTAACCAGGGCACAGCCATGGTACTTGCCAGTGAAATGAAGACAGATTTAAACCGATGCTGGAAAACCTCCACCCTGCCTCTTGCTTGCAGAGGATCCAGATGTCAGGTTGGGGATTGGGCACTGGGCACTGCCATCAGGCTGGGAAGGGCTTGGGCCAGCAGAGCCCAGATCTGTGCTCAGCAAAACCCTAATGGAGGGTTTTGGATGTGGTTTTGTTCACATAATTATTAGCACAGTAGTGCACCGGAGTGCATGGGACTGTTAATGTCACTGTTGAGTCCTGATTTCCTGGATGGCAGCAGAGGATCTGCAGGCAAACAGTCACAGAGCTGCATCTCTGTGACTGAGGGGTATCTGACAGCTAGCGATCACATTTTTCAAGGGCTTATTCCTGGCTGTTTAATACTTCATATGCTCTCTTGGGGGGGGAGGAGAGAAGAACAGAGGAGTATATTTGGCACAGCAGGGAAGTGGACTCGGGTCTTTTCCATCCCTTAGTGCTGTGCTGTTGCAGGGGGAGAGAAAGCCTCCTTCCACAGCAGTACTAATCCTCCTCCACAGCAAGATGAACGTTTTGAACTTGAACAACTCCTCTCATTTTTCCCCCATGTGATTGTGAGTCAGGCTGAGCTTCTCTATTCTTCTCCATAATTGAGTAGGAGATTATTTTGACTGGAAATAACCAGACACAGGTATCATGGCTGTGAAAGCCTCCATGCATGCCACTTACTAAAAGTTCCATAGCCTTCTGCAAAGGGACCTGGTCTTTAAAGGCTTTGCTCAATGGAGAGGGAAGAAAAGCAGAGGGGAAGAATAGCTCCTTCCTGCTCACTTCTATCACTGTCTCTGCTAAACTTAACCTGCTGAATTGTTGGTGACACGCTGTTCTTCAGAAGCGGCTCCTTTGTGGAAGACCTCCCCTGTGACATGGGGAATAGCTGCTGTGAGACAGGAAATATCCCTGACATGATGGCTTTCTACAGGAGCTCGTAGCTGCTATCCAGTCCCATGGACACGCCGAGAAAGATACGAAAAGCCATTCCTTTAAAATCTCCCTAGGCACAGATTTTCCTGTCTTTCTCTTCCTATATCCATAGTTGTCTTTCATGGGATGCAGGCCAGCTGCTTGGGTTGCATTCCCACCCTTCTGTCCTAGAGGCAGTGAGTGATGGAGGAGTGCGGGGCAAGGGAGAAGCAGATGCAGTGTGAGGCTGTCAGGGCTTGTGGCTTCCTCTGCTGCCGTGGCAGGGGATGCTGCCAGATGCAGGTCCTGGCTCTTGGTGGGTACCAGGGAGGCAGGCACAGCCTCGTGGCAGGGCTGAGTTTTGGCTACACACACTCGTACCAGCAAAGCCAGACACTAAGGAGCATTTCACAAGTTCAGGCTTTCTCCAGTTTATACATAAGTGGGATTGCTTCAGGCTATTGAACCAGCCTGCTGCAGACTAGCCAAGCCCAGAAGTTTTATCTGTGCTGTAGCAAACTCAAGCCACTGCTGTTCTGCTCGTGCATCTAATGTCTCAGCTGCTTGCTGAGGAGATAATGAGCTTTTGGGGATACATGGGTGCTATAAACTCCTTAGGCCAGAGATAAGCAGCTTATTGCCTTTAGGAGCACTGCCAGTGCTTGGCTCTGCTGCTGTGGTGCTTCTCAGGCCCCAGGTTCTTTGTTAGCAGGAAGGGCTGTAAAGTCTTGAAATAAGTGTGTTCCTAATTACATGTGTGCGTGTGCGTGCTGCAGGCATCTCCACGGGGTGAGGTAAAACCAGGCAGTGGGACAAGCAGGCAACAACAGGCTTTACACACTGGTGTCACATCTCCCTGCGTGTGACTTCAACCCTCACAAAGCACATTCCCTGCACTGAGGCTGTGCTGTCTCATCGGTACTGGATGAATCCACCACCCTCATCGCAGCGAAATGGCCTTTGGCACCCAGCAGGAAATTCACCATGGAGAGTGTGGGCAGCTTCAGAACAAAAGGTGGTGGTGTTGGTCATGAGCCAAATTATTTCCATTGCTATCCTCTCTTTGCTTTTGTATAGAGCTACTGTGAATGTCTGTGTAGAAAATTCACTGGGAAAAACAAAATGGAGGTAATGCACAACTGAAAGTTCACTTGCAAAGCCACAGTAAAGGCAAGCTTTTATTTTCTTCCTGTGAATTCAGCCCTTGCTGTTCTCCACTTGTCTGCAATGTCCACCATCAAAAGCAATCCCATTGCAACTGGCCAACAGGCTGAGGTTACTACTTCTACCAAATGCTAGAGAGAGCCTTCAAATCAAATCTGCTTGGCTAGTCAAAGCATCTACATCCTTACTGTGTATTTTACTTTTTTCCTCCCCTTTCACCCAGGTATAAATTAGCCAAACAGCTCTCTTTCAAGGCATAACTAGGAGCAGAATTTGATATGCAACTCTCAAATTTTTATTCAGTTGCTCTCCTTGGAGCAGTTTTAGAATTAATCTAGTCATCAAGGAGAGTTATTTGAGGTGCTGGAAGTACCTTCTGATACTATCTTTTAATTTGAGTAGATAAAATCTGAAATCTGATTTCTTTGCTGCTCCATTGTCCTTATATGTTACCTTTCCTGTTGGTTTACACTGTGCACAGCTTAGATGAAGCCAGAACTACTCCCTTATTTTGGCACTCTGTGCAAATGGATATCCCCTCCTTGCCTACGGCCCCTTTCCCCCACAGCTGGTGGAAACGAAAGGATGAGCAATGTAAAACCTTTGGTGTGACGAAAACTGTGAGATTTAACTCTCCCAGAGAGTCCATGAGCACTGCTTGAATGCTAAATTCATAGTTAAACGGGTGTTGTCTGTTGAGATAACGCCCTTGCTGGGGTGTTGGAGGGGGATGATGACCCGGCAGCGCGTTCCCGTGACCAGGAGCAGCGGTTCTGAGGGCAGCTCAAGGCTCTCCACCACCGCTGCTGGAGCAGCACAGACAGTTCAGTGCCATGCCTGGAATTCAAATCCAGCCATCACCAGACTCATGCTCATGGGCTGAAAGTCACTAACTGACCCTTCTGTATTTAAATCACTTCTTCAACAAAGGCGTTTGCTTGTCATTTAACTTTGAACTATAGGAATAGCACATTAAAAGCTTTTGCAGTTTTAAAGTGTTGGTAGGTCTCAACCAACTTTGTGGGCTAAGTGAAGCGTGAGAAACATTTTTCACCAGACTATCCTATCAACTGAGCTTTTAAGGCAGAATGATGAAAAGGAAAATATTCTTTTAATAGTGCTTTCTCTCTGGTAAAAGGTCTTGCTAACTTGTTGAAGCAGATCTTGGAATAACAGATGAAAACTGTCAGAAAAGCTGTGATGTACTTTGGAGCTGAGTGAAAATTGTGACCAAAATCTGAGTCTGCCCAAACCCTGAATTATATGCCAAAATGCCCTAGGATTCCTTGGCTCATCATGCAAGTTGTTAAGGGTAAGAGCTTATTTCTTTGGGGTTGGGTTTATTCTTAGGCGTTCGTTTTGCGCAAAGGGTTTTTCTTTGGAAGGGCTGGGTCATTTCATTTTTTATTTATTTGGCCTTTTGCCCTTGCATTTTATCTAACTTTATTTCACTTCAGAGATGCAGGACTGATGAGGAAAAACCTTCCAGAGCTGTATTAAACCTGAAATCTTCATACTTGAGAGGAGGATTCCACATTTTTTGAGATCTTGAAAAAATGGTTGGGGGTTAAATAAAAACAAAGCTTAGGGGAAAAAAAAAAGGATACCGGTTATATGCATAGCACAAAAGCCTTGTAGAAAGCCTCTGGATGCCACTGGCATGCCAATTGATTACCTTTACAATAAGGACATGATGACTGGGAGCATCACAGAGAGCTGTATGAATTCTATCTGTGCAATGCGTGAGCTCAGCCTGGGAAACAAACCTCATCTGCCAAGTTCTGTACGGCCATTTCCAGCTTCTCTCCTCGAAGGAGAGGCTCTGCTACCAATGAATAAAGTGGGAATTTGACATTGATTTCAAAGGAAGCTAAATTGAGCTCCATGAAAAGGGAATGCTAGCACGCAATGCTGCTCTTCTTTTTTTTCTTATTAATGTGACTAATTAAATGTTTGTATTTTTTAAGCACTAACTGTTTTTTTGATGGTCGTTTAGAGACTTTGAGAAAGTCAATAATTTTGATGAAATAGGACTGTAGACTCCAGAACAAAGTCCACATGGAATCCGTGATGTTGCTAGGATACAGCTATTAGTATTTTCAGTGGCTGGGTTATTTTTTGGTGTGTTGGTTTTTTTTTTTAATAGAGTTGGCCTAACCTCTTACAAACAGTAGAAGAATACGTGACTGCCTGATCCCTTACACGATGCTCCCTCAGTTTACCTTAATGAAGCCAAACTTGACCCTTTAATTTCAGCCACTTTTATGTGTGAAGAAGAAACACAAAGAGCAATTTTGACCCAAATCTTGTTGTTTTTTTTTTTTAAATGGATGTGCAGGATTTTCTCCTTGTGGGTGTTCCATTGCTGAAGTCAGTCTCCCTCTAGTGGTTTATTTCCGGAGGGGGCCTTTGCTTTGCTGGCTTGGACAGGTACCAAATGTGATGGAGTGATGCAGAAAGTGGAATGACCCCTATGAGCTGAACCATAGAGCAGCGAGCTCATATAAAAATATTATGTCCTGTAATTTTTATATGTTAGAATGTACTTATTTTTTACAATATCCATAGTAGTGGGGGGTTTCCGTCCCAGGCTCACTCTGCAGTCCAGGCTAACATGGTTTGTGCAGTGTGTAGGATGTGACTCTTGCACATTGTTTCCTTCAGCTGTACACTGGGAAGCCTGTAAAAAAAAGATCAGTATTTAAGCTCATGTTCCACATCAAAGCCGATGCCAGATGTGGTGCCAATAACATTATAACACAGAATAGCATTGAGGACGGTGCTATTTTGGGATCCTTATGTTTGGGGAAGCAATACCTAAGTGAAACACCCTGCAGATATTTTAGTGGAAAATCAGGAAAAGCAAGATGTTTGGAGTTTTTTTCCAACATATAACTTAACTTTGAGGTCTGTCAGGTTTCTTGCATTTATGCTCCTGACCTCACCTTTGCTGGGCATCTCTTTAGCATCTCAGAGAGTCCCAGTGCTTTCCAAGTGTAGGGAACAGGGAAGGATGAAAGCAGAAGCCCAGTATCCAAAGCTAAGTAAGACATTCCAGTCTCTTAATAACTGATGCATAGATTGGATGCTGGGTTAAGCCAGTTCAGCTCCCCAAAGATGGCTAGGTAAAGAAATAAAGATCTAATCTAAAGCATGATGAAGTCAATCTATGCCTGTATTTAACTGTAAAGGGTTTTGGATGAGGCTCAGCCTTCCTTCACAAGTGGTAACCAGAGAGAGCTGTGATTCTGGAATGCATCAAGGATCCTGGAAGACTGATGTCTTTCCAACTTGTACACTAACTTGAGGTAGGTACTGCCTTCTTCATGCTCAGATCTGGCAGAATTCCATCCTGTCATTTGCTTTTAATATACCAAAAGAGCTACTGGACCCATTTTTTCCTTTATTTACTGTATTTATAAAGCCTGGAGAAATCTAGGATCACCTGCCCCAGAAGTTAGCAAGCTCCCGTTCCGTTTTCACAGGAGGTCATGAGATGCCATCGCCTTCCCGTGAAGCATTTTACAGAACATTCAGTTATGTAACAACTTTAAGGGTAAGGTTTTACTTTTGTTTGCCTTTTACTTAATGCTCAGCTTCTATTGGGCAATCAGGAATCTGGGTCCCTTGGGAGATGTTAAACCACCTTCCTTTGGATGCTGCTTCATAAAATCTGCACAGCGGTTTCCATGAGGGTGATTTTGGAGCCAATTTTGTATTTCATTTTTGTTTTCACTCTTCAGGATCAAGTTTCTACACAGTGTCCTGGCCAAAGCTGACTTGATTTTTGTTTATAACTTGAGCAAAAACTATTCCATTTATATTTGGTTGTATTAAAAAAAAAAATGCCTTTACTCCTAGGATGTGGACAAAGTTCCTGTAGTTTTGAACAGCTCCACAGCTAAAAAAGCAGAGGTACAAATTTAGTATGCACATGTCCTTTCTGAGATTTGTTCTTCCATCAGTCACCAATGGTAAGTTAATAGGATTCCTGTGTTTACAAGGACACTTATGAGATGCCCACCACCACATGAACTGGCTTTACTTTTATGTCATTGTACAGATATTTTTTTAGACTTTCAAAATGCATCTGTAGGAAATTTTTTGGTAAGGGAGGAAAGGATCTGGTTGAACTGCACTTCTTTTTGGACTAGTGAATGGTTATATCAGTTACAGAAGCTGAGGAAAGGTTCCCCTGCTTGTTTGACTTGGGCAGGTTCATGTATTTGAAGGAAGACATCTCTGGGAGCTTGCAGGCACCTGCTGCTTGAGGAGCCTCTCCTGTGGAGCAGGTTCTGTGTGGAAAACCTTCTGTCCCAGGCAGGACTGGACACAAGCCTGTCAGAAAAACAGGGGCAGTGAGCCAGGTTGTTTTTAACAAAACAAAGTTATGCAATATCATTTAGTTCTGACATGTTCCCAATATGCAGCAAATGAAGAACTCACTAAATACAGTATATCTCTGGCCATATCATTTGAATAAAACTTGTTTCCATGACAACCTCTGCTTAACAGCTTGGCTGATATGAAATCATTCCTAGATGAGGGAGCTTTTGCCAAAAGCATTGGGATTCAACACTTTAATATCGTGTTTTAGGGTTTAAAAAACATTTATTTAAGCCTCTGGAAGCAAATATCAACTAAAATCCCTTCATCCTCACCTCTGCTTCGGCTCTCGGTTGATCAGTTTATCTTCCTGGGAACCTCTCAGAAGCAGCTCCTGTGTTACTTAATATGCTTCTGAAGTCCCAGGCAGTGTTTCAAGAGCAAGTGATCGTGACACCAGCGTTTGGTAGAGAAATTACATTTCATGGCTGTTGGCTCAGGCTGTGAGGCAGCAGCGGCAGCAGCTGGGCACAGCAGCCGAGGCTTGTGCTCCAGCCATCCCTCAAGTCCAGGAACGTTTATGTTCCAACCAGCTCTGCCTCCGAGTGAAAAAGAGGAGCTTCAGCTGGAGAGAGGTCTAGCTAAGGTTTCACACCATTCATTTTGTGTCAGGAGCACTGAACAAACCCAGGTTATCTCTTAGATGTTTTTTAAGGTGCGGTACCTGTCACCTCAGACAGCTGTGGAACACTTCCAGGGTGGAAATGCACTGTGACTGCTTGCATGGTGCTTCTTCCCTTCCTCCCTTCCAGGTGCTACACTGCATTAGAATATAGCTAAAATAAGCTTAATGCTGTCCTAATATTTCTCATGTACACAGGCATTGCAGTTGCCACAGTGATGGTGCACAACTGTCAGCAGGGGAAAGGAAGGTCTTGATGGTTTTAAGAGGCATTCTGCCCCCTCAAAACACCACTGTATTGTAGCAGGGGGATTTCCTGCACCAGATGGGAGCAGGGACTACAGCAAAATCTACTGGAACAAGCAAATAATGTTTCAAGCACATGTAATGTACCCATTGCTGTCAAGATTTTGGGATCAGCAAGGATTATGAGGGTAGGGATTTAAATCTCAAATAAAACCATGGAAAGAGGTATGAAGTAGTCATTGTTTCTTCTGGCTAAAAAGTGCCTTCTTCAGCTTTAATTCACCCCAGCATGGGGAGACTTGGGCCTTTGTGTGGCAAAAAGATTCAGGTGCCTGAAACTGGGTGCAGACAAGCAGTGCTAGGACCACATAATACGGGGAAGAGCAGTATTCCCCACTCCAGTTTGTTGGGGTTTTATTCTCCCCAGTTGTTACCTGGGAAAATTTCGGCTGTGATAAGCTGAGCTAATCCACCAGCTGACTCCTGCTCTCCGCCCCACAGTCCTGCTTTGTAAGGCCTTAGCAGAAAATTAGCAGTTTACCTGGGGAGCCCTGCAAGGGAAAGAAGGATGTGGCTGGGAGGAGGTGTGAGGAATGGAGCCAGAAGCCCTTTCTGTGCTGGTGAGCTTTAAGCAGCTCATCTCTGCACCATCTTGTAGCACAGGGCTGCACTGTAACACAGTTTGTTTCTGGTAAAGCTGCTTGAGAAGGTACAAGAGCACAGGAGGCATCACCAGGGTTTCCTTAAAAAGAAACCTTCCAAATATATAGCAAACATTGGTAAAATACATTTTTAATTCAAGTCCTATAAATACCTCTCTGAAAGCGGTAATAACTTCCTGGGATTTTTAATCTCTGAAATGATTTCACTCAAGGTGTGCTGGCAGCATGAGGTAGCTGAGCAGAATCAGGATGCTGTGCTCGTGATCATTTTTCCTTGTGAGATTCATCTCAGGAGACTCTTTTTTTCTTCTGTGTCACGACTTCTTAGAAATCTCTGTAGGCAAAGGATGCATTAATTTGATGCATCCTGTGATTGCCCTTCCTCCACCACCAAATTAATTTGCTGTTAGTTGAGATTCCCACAACGTTCCTTGTGCCACTGTGAAGCCGGGTATTTACCGATGTAAATAAGGAATAAACGGAGGCTTTACATATCTCATTTGGAATAATGATACAGGCTGTGCCTCCTGGCTCTCACTCCGTGTCTCAGAGGTGTGGGGGTTTTATTTCTATAGCGTTCCTTGCAGCCCAGGTTGTTTATAACGGAATGATTTGTTTTCAGCATGAGCTGTAATGTTTTAACTGATGAGCAGCTCCCTCATAATGGAATCTGAAGGTTTTCACTGAAGCGTGTGGTTCCATCAGAGGCAGGTGCTGGATTCAAAGTTAGTTTTTGTAATACAGTCTAGTGGGCTTGGCCTTATTTCCATAGTGATGCTACTGCACATCCAAAATTTAATACAGTGTTGGCAACCTCAGCAGAGGACACCAAAAATGTGTTAGGCGTGGAGAGTGTCATCAGCAGGCACAGAGGCAAGATGTAGTCCTTTAGGGTCATAAGAAATTAGCACTCTCCTCTTGTCTTCTCCAGCTCTTCTGAGAAAATCTGTGCCTAAATACAGCCATTTATTGTAGGGTTTTTTTCAGGATTAACATTTTTGGTGGGCTCATCATTAAAATAGAGAAAAAATGCTCAGAGTGGGCATACCAATGAATTTTTAGATTCCAAGCTCTCCCAAATGGTCATTATCTTGCCTTCTATTTAAAGAGGAATAAATTAAATTGCAAGAGATGGTGCAACTGGTTTTGCAGATCTTATTTAATTTGGACTAGCAATTTGCATTTTCCATCTGTACAACACAATCATTAAATTTTTGTGTTTCTTCATTGTCACTGTGCAGACTGCTTTTTATGGGTGAACTCTGCCCTTTCTTACTGTTAGATTTTTATTTCTTTAAAGGAGTGTGTCTTTATTGATTTTTCTTTTAGGATGAAGTATATATAAAATTATTCATCCTACTGAATGGGCTTGCAATGAAATCTATGTGATTCATGGTCTTTGATCCTGCTATCACTTATGTGGGTGTTTAACTTTACTACTGTGCACAGTCCCAATGGGGAGAATCTTAATTTAAAAAGTACTATTCTAAAAATAATGTGAGGGGTTTTGCACATGTCCATGTTGGGTTGTGAGGAACATCTCCCTGTAAAACCAGGCATGTAAATTTAATGGGCTGTAGAGAAGATGGGAAGACAGAGAAGTTATAATACCCCAAGTCTGGAAAGGTTCGTTGTTGCACTGTCTCCATCCATGGTCAGTCTGCACAGTAGCATCCCTTCATTGTGTGAATGTAGAAAATGTTTTGTTGTAAAACTTGGGTTTTTAGAAAGATTTAGTGATTTGGTCAGCATTGCCAAGCCAAACTGAGCACAAAGGTTATTTTGCTCAGTAAGGCAGCCCCAGAGACGCGTTGGCTCTGCGGTGTGACTTGTGTATGTGCAGAGAAGGGGCTGCCAGCAGTGTGTGTGAATATGCAAAGGGTTTGTGTCCTAAAAGTGGGAGTTCTGGAGAGATTTAGTGTTTTGGTCGGCACTGCCAAGCCAAACGGAGAACGAAGGTTGTTTTGCTCAGTAAGGCAGCCCCAGAGACACGCTGGGTCAGCGGTGTGACCTGTGTATGTGCAGGGAAGGGGCTGCCAGTAGCGCCGCCGTGCAGGGTGGTGGCACTGGGTACCCTGTGCCCTGTGTGCCCCAACGCCTGGGGGTGGTGGGTTGTTGTAAAGGTCTAAGGAAGAAGATCAGCGATTCCCTTCAGCTATGCCCTGCAGGAGGGGCGCTGACGGGATGGCGCGAGCGCCTGTGCCCCTTTGGGGAGCCACCCATGCGCTCCAATGGTCCCTTGGCCATGTCCATCGCTGTCACCACCCTGCCCCTTGCCTATATTTCTGTCCTTCCCGTCGCACCTTGTCCCCGTCTCTCTGTCCTTTCCCTGTCCCTTGTCCA
>VWZW01002639.1:1930601-1971946 GCA_013397115.1 Edolisoma coerulescens
GTGGACCTTCTGGCTGGACAAGTGAGTGGGGCCGGGGGGGCGGCGGGAGACGGGGAAACCCCCCAGATCCGTCTAGGAAGGGATGCGCATCTCTGGGATTATCGGTTCGCTCGTCCAACAGACTGGATCCGGGAAGTTAATCCTGGGCTGCATGTGGGAAACATGCTGGTGCGGGGGACTGTCCCGGTGCCTGTCCCCATGAGGGAATCGGGAACGGTTCTGGGAGCCGCGTAGTGAAACTGGTTTGGAAACGCTTTCGGTTTTGTAGTTCAGCGGACACACATTGGTTCAGGCACCGTCGGTGCAGGTTTGAGCTCTAAATTTAGAGATGACGCTCGCCAGCCCCGGGAATAGGAGGGTAAAGGTTGTGCTTCGCTGCTGTGGTTTGTGCATCCCTGCTGCCCCAGATGGACCCGGTCCCACCGACTGTGACATGCCCGATCTTACAACTCTTTAATATCAGGTTCGGCTCCCGTAGGTTATCAGTTCTTAAAATCCAAAGTGCTGTGTTTTGAAGGATTAGCTAAAATTTAATTATTGTGTGCAGGTTAATATTACGTTTCATGTGCTTGGCGTTTGAGCCTCTAATGCCACGGAAAGAGGCTGCCAAGGGAGCTCACCCCTGTGGTGCAAACAGTGAGGCATAGGGAAGAAGTGCCAAAGCCAAAACTGAAAAAGAAAGTTTCTAACCAGCATTTGATGTTGTTTTCCTAGCATGTATTTTCTAGCATCTTGTTTTTTAATCTACAGCTTCCTTTTCTCAATTTTTTTGGTGTATTTCTCCTCTCTCCCCACTCCAGAAGGAAAGTTTATCAGCCTTTCTGCCACTGAACATACTGCCCCATGCTACTGGTAAAATTGTCTTTAGTTATTTTTCTGGTAGCTTTTCAACTCATGACAGAGAAATCACAGGCAGCTGTTGAAAATGCACAAATATTCTCATGTCCTGCAAATCAAATCTAGTAAATAAACCCACCAATTATTTCTGATTAATCCTTTTGCAGTCATGACGCAGTTATGGCCAGGTTCAGGATCTGAGTTGTATTTTTGCTTAGTTTTAAAAAAGCATCATTTGAACTGGTGTTTAATCAAGTCACCAACCAGGTCTGTTTGTTTACACAAGCCATGTGGAGATAAGCATGTCTATTTTTTATAATCAGCGTTGGAAGCTAAAATCTATTTTGAGTTGCCGAATCCTATCATTTTTTTTAAAGTCTTGGTTCAACAATGTTTTAAACTTTTAAAATTCAGTTAGTCTATAGATTATTTTTTTGTCTTTTCAGATCCCATGTAAATGCATTTAATTTGTATTGTTGTTAACGTATAAAACCAAGACTGTATATATATGAAAAAGTGGGACCATACATACACACAAAACTGTGGTTTTGTTTACCAGCAACAGGGATAGAGTAATGACAGGGGACAAGAATGACAGCAAACAAGACATGTTTTATACACTCAAAAATCATTTAAGGCATTAAAAAGCACACAAGAGATGGAACCGTGATCTTAATTTACTGCTGTGTGTGGAGGTTCACGTCTCTCTGCAGAGCCCCACAGAAGTGGCTGGGACATTTATTGGTACATCCATAGAGATTTGATGGAAGCTTAAGCTTGTGTCGGATGGACTTTCCGTAGCAGATAACTGTGGGTGCTTTTTTAGCCTGCTTCAGTAGCACCTAGTGTGGAGCAGTGCTGTTTCCTCAGGAGATGGTATTGATTTTTGACCGCTGCTACATTTTACCCTGTACTTGCAGAGAAAAGCAGGAAGAAGTGATGCTTAAGGATAAATAGATGTTGAGATGGATATGTAGTTATCTCTTTCTATTAAATTACTGTGAGAGAGATCCATGACATACAATTTTAAGATCTCTAAAACATATCTTTTCATTAAGTCATGCTGTTAAAATAAATATCCATCAGCTAAGTGGTACTTTCTGTAGCAACTAGTGATGTGCTACCCTTGGGGTTCACGGCCTTGCTTTTATTGTAGCAGCACTGGACACATCTCCTGCTTTAGAAGTAAGCGCCTTCATTTTATCTATATCAGCACTTGTTTCTGTGAATGCCTTGGCACAGCTGAACATCTGGAGGCTGGCATCCTGTGGCCAGGTCCTGGTTCATTGCCATCATCCCACACGTGTCACGGGGCATCTGCATTTCCCATTAGTGCTAAGCCTTTCTTGGTATCCGTGTTTGAAATAGCAACCATCTGACAGTGCTCTTTGCTATCTTACCCCGTATGCCTTGGGAAAATGAGCGTGATGAAAGCTTTGGGAGAATATTATTCACCCGTTTGACAAATAAGATTCTATCTATGATCTTCAAATGCTCGCAGGTCAGCAGTTTCAAAGAAGGTGCAGAGACGCTGGCAGGTGTTTTCCTCTTAAGACAAATGAGATTTCCTTTTTAACTGTTAAAATGGTCCAAGGTCATGTGCTAAAAGTTTGGAAAGCAGGAATTTAGATCTGCTGTTTATTTTGTCCATTCCACAGATTTCCAAGTTCATACACACATTTCATTGGCAGGATTTTTGCCTGCAGTGATGTTAGGGAGCAGGGGGAATTTCAGCAAGGCTTGCAGGCACTTTTGGTGCTACCTTGGGAAGCTGATTCATGCTGGTGGCTCTTTACACTTGGGTTTATCTTGATAAGAGTCCTGCTCTGCTCGTAGTGGCTTCTGGCTCTGAAACGAAATGTTGCCCTCTTAGGTTTTGCTACATTGTGTAGCCTTTAGTTATTTTTTACAACAAAGTGTCAATATGCATCACTGAATAAAAAAAATTAAATGTGAGCATTACCACTCTGGTCACTATATTGTGTAGCACATTCAACACAGGGATTGCACAAAAGGAAAAGTCAAGTGACATGACCATCAAGGACTGAGATGTCCTGGATAACAAGCCACATTATGCACTTGAAACCATCCCTTAACGGGATTTGGGGTTGTGGATCTGCGTGTGATATTTGTGTAAATACAAAGCTGTGAAGATGATTATACTTTTTGATGTACATGTGGACATGATGCTAATATATTACTTTGTAAACCTTGGAAATCCCAGCTGTCACTTAGCCTGGGCAGCACATCTCATTGTGGTTTAACCCCAGGCAAAACCCAAACACCACATGGGCGCTCGTTCCCTCCCCCACCAGCGGGATCGGGGAGAGAATCGGAAGGGTAAAAGCTGGAAAAGTCGTGGGCTGAGATAATGACAGTTTAATAGGGAAAGCAAAAGCTGCACATGCAGGCAAAGGAAAACAAGGAATTAATTCACTGCTTCCCATGGGCAGGCAGGTGTTCAGCCACCTCCAGGAGAGCAGGGCCCCATCCTGCATGATGGTGACTTGGGAAGACAAACACCATCACTCCAAACATCCCTTCTTCCTCCTTCTTCCCCCCACTTTATATACTGAGCACAACGTCAGATGGTCTGGAACATCCCTTGGGTCAGTTGGGGTCAGCTGTCCTGGCTGTGTCTCTTCCCAGTTTCCCATCACTTTGCAGGATCATGGCCTGCTTGCCTTGTTTTCTTGCCTGACTTTGAACAATGCGCCTTAAGAAATCTTAATTCTCTTGCAAGAATAGTTTAACTCTTCAGTATCTTTGTGAGGGGAAGTATGTGCTTATAAACCTTGTCAAATAAGCAGTGTTATTCGTCTACTCCAGCAAAGACAAAATATTCTTACATAAGGTATTATCCTCATGTGCTGATTTTTCTCTCTGTATGTTATAGATGAGTTCTATATAAAGCTTGGTAGATACATTTTGATAACTGAACCATTTGAATAATGTGTTAATCTTCCTAACTGAACACATCAGATACTTGAAACTAAACTTAATAATTTCCCTTCTTCCCTATAGCAAAATTTATTTATCTAGGATCATCTATTTCATCTATTACAGCTTATGAGTAGGTGGCTTACAATGAAAAATGATGGTTAATATTATAAGAATGTTCAATCCAGTAAGTGCATTTTGACAGGCTTTGATGGCTTGAAATCAGTCTTTGTATTCAGAATGGATTACCAGATTTATTTAGTTGCCACAGCATGTTTTTGACTGTATGCTTTGAAAGTAAATATTTTGCTTATTTATACCAAAAGCAGTTGTGGCTAAGCACTTAAAGGGGTATTTTCAAAACTGCTTGGCAGCTTTTAAAGCTCCCGCTAAAGCTGTGATGAGATTCCCACTGGGAAACAAAGGCCAGTGTGAGCACATATGAAACAACTTCTGTACTTAATTCTTTGCAGAAAAACAGAAAAGCTACAGTTCAGCATCAGAAATTAACATAAGCACAACCACCTGGAGGTTTATTCATGGATAAAACAATGGAATTTATCTTTGTATCCTTTGTTCTTTATTCATGCTGGAATAATGAAGGAGTAGTGAAGCAAGCTGGTATTAGGATTCAGTTTGTGGAGATTATTCCTGTTTCCGCGTTCCTGTGTGATTCACCATGAGATGCTGTACAGTGGGTCTGGCCTGATTAGGCAACTCAGTCCTAAAATGCACTAAATTTTCTCCTATAAAGGTTCTGAAGATGCAGTGGCATCACAGGGCACGGAACAGGCAGAGCAGGAGAACCATTGAATATTTTATGTGCAGACTGTCCATGGGAAACCCAGATGCACAATTGTAGGTGAAGTGGTGACAGAACAACTGTTTCCACCCCCAGAGGATCTGTCAGTGCCAGGCTGGTGCCGTGATCCAGCTCCTTCCTGTTTCTGTGCTCATGGGGATTGGCAGGGCCTGCTGAGTTCTTGGAAATGAATTGTTCACTGTGGCAATAGCTGACAGGCATAGGTCAGGCAGCATATTGGGTTAATTTATTGTTGATGGCAGTAAAATTATATTAATGGGAAGAATCCTGTAATGGCTTCATTTCGAGGGTCAATATTTGCAGGGTCTTGTTCTGTAGTACCATGTGTATTGAGGTTTTTAGTCATGTACACAATTGTCTTACTACTCCTACCTTATAGCGCAAGTTTTTGCTGGAGAGTTACAGAAATAGGAACTTCTACAGATTCTTTCACTTGAAAATCATCTGTCATTTCTGCTAACTTAATTTAAACTTAACTTAAACTGTGTACTCAACTGAAAAAAAAAATAAATCCCAGTTTCATGGGTTTCAAGGCACAAAACACCCAGTGGTCATTTGCATGGAACTACTGAGTTTCTGGGTGGCTGTCACAGAAACACTACAGTTTAGATTTGTCAGCAGTCTGGAATTTTGCAGGAAATTTAAAGCTTTTTTCTTCTGTCTGTCTGATTAAAATACTGTCTCTGCCTTATACTCATGCATTAAACCAAATTTGTGCAGGTGTAAATTCTGAAGCAAATGATCCTGAACTTTTAAATTGATGCATCATCATTTTCTCAATTACGTTTTTTTAGGAGGGTTTTGGCTTTTTTTGATTGTTTGTTTTTCAGCTAAAAATGTTGGGGTGTTCATGCTCATATCCATGAATGACTGACACTTTCCAGAGCTGAGTGAAAGGCTGAAATAACACTGGTGGGCCTGCAGCACTTACCAGGCAGGTTACTACGAATAAATGGTCACTCACCCTAACTTTAAAAATAGGTAATTTGCTGGTTGGTTGGTGCTTTCTGCCAGCTGATCACAGTTTCTCTGGAAAACGTTATTTGCAACTATCAAAATGGACCATTTTATAACCTCAGAGTGGAATATTCTGTCTACCTGTCTTAGCTGCTCTTTCAAATGGCATTAAATTTGCTAAATGGCTACCGTGATGATCTAGGTAACCTTTGAAGGCTATGGCTAGAGAATACATTTTAATCTTTTATTTGAGTAGACCTTACTATTGAAGCATCCCAGTGGCAGTGTCAGCACGAGGATATTGAGTGATGATAATATATGTTGTACAACATATGTAATGCCAGATGCCTCGGTGACTGCTAAGCCACCAGTGGCAGAAATAGTGCAGAAGAGAAGTAATTTCTTGGGCAGTGGGGTGAGACAACAAGAGGCAAAATTTATCTTGGGTTTTGCCTTTCTGTGTTCTATTCTACATGGCGAAGTGTTAGTAGAGAGGTGCTAGTTTGGGCAGCAAGAAAAGAACAAGGGGTAGTTTGTTGTGAATCCGTTACTCTCTACTGACAAATAGTTAAATCACTTGGTAAGTTTTAAAGTCTGTTTTAACTTACTACCTTTTGCTTTCAAAAGCAAACTGACTGGCTGTTTCTGTTAAATTCTGTGAATTTCTCTTTTTGCTCTTTAATGCTGAGTGTAAAGTGTAACTAAAAAATGCCCAAACACACACACACAAAAAAATCCCCAGACCCCCAAACTTTACTTTGTGATTCCTTTTATCACATTGATGACAGATTTTTTTTGTTGCTGGTTTCAAGTTATCAGTTTTTTCCTGGGAGTTCTCATAGTAAATGAGCCACTGGACTACAAGCTGTGCCATGGTGATTCTTGTTGGTTTTTTGTTTGTTTCCTGCCAGTTCCACCATTGTAATGTGCTCTTAGGTCTGGTAATTAACAGGCAAATAGTAAAGTAGGTGTTAGTTTGCCTGTTTTATACTGAAAAAGTTGGGAGGTATTTTTCTGCTGGTTTTGTATGTATTTTTAAAGCAGCTTATTTTAATAGGAGCCTTGAAAAAAGCCTTAGAGCTATTTTAAGACTTTTGAAGATGTGATGCTGTTTCAGTAGTTTTGCATATTAAATTTCTTCCTTTACATGAATATCTAGGGTTTGCCCAGAGCTTCAATTATATCTGTAACAATTGAGAGTAACTTCAGTGTTTCCCTGGACATATTTCATGCTGATCAGATGTATCAGAGAGGGATGCTGAGATCTGGTTTGCTTTTATCCTTTCTTCAGCTGGTACCCGAGCAACAGCTGCGTTTTCTTCTGTTTCCTTAAACCTGCTCTCTTGCTTCTGTTTCCAGATTTAGTAATTTTACACATTTTTGTTTCCCCTTCTGAGACACAATGGGAGGTTGCTTTTGTCTTTGATCTTCGTTTTTCTTTAGAAATCCTACTTCAGCTTCTGAAGGCAAAAAAAAATGTTTCCAGTTCTGAGAAATTGAATGTGCCTTAGCAATTTTGACCTCATTCCCCCAAAATTGTGCCTGTGGGATTGTGTGCTGGGAATTGTAAGGTGGGTGTTACGATGCACTGTTAGTGCAGTGACAGGAACGCAGGGATGTCTGGGGGTGTGGATGCATCGTCCCATGTCTCATGCACTGAAGAGTCATGAAAAAGATTATAAATAGAACCATTTAGGTTGGAAAAGACCTTTCAGATGATGGGATGCAGCTCGTGCTGTGTGTGCACCTAAAGAATCACAGAATATCCCGAGTTGGAAGGGACTCATAAGGATCATCAAGTCGAACTCCTGGCCCTGTGTAGGACCATCCCCAAGGGTCATGCCCTGTGCTTGAGGGCATTGTCCAAGTGCTCCTGGAGCTCTGGCAGCCATGGGACTGTGACCATTCCCTGGGGAGCCTCTTTAGTGCCCAACCACCCTCTGGGGAAAGAACCTTTTCCTGATATCCAGCCTAAACCTAACACAGCTCCAGCCATTCCCTTGGGTCCTGTTCAGTGGTCACCCCAGAGATCGGTGCCTGCCCCTCCACTGAAGCGTGGTAAAGACTCTACTACTGAAAGCCCCTGATTCACCACTTCCCTTCATGAGGAACTTGTGGACTGCAATGAGGTCTCCCCTCAGTCTCCTCTGGGCTGGACAGACCAAGTGACCTCAACCACTCCTCTCATGGCTTCCCCGAAGGCCCTTGAGGAAGGAAGCAGCCACGGGTGGGAGCTGGTGATGGCCAGTATGAGGGTGAGCTACAGAAGCTGAAGCACACCTGGTGTACCAGGGTGTCTGGCAGTGAGACCAACCCAAGGATCTCTCGGCTTTATGGGACGTACTGGTGGTAGATGCGGCTTGAAGGCATCAGTGCCGGCGGTGGAAGAACTGCCTGGAGTCATGGAGGTTGCCTGGGTGCGTTGGGTGACAAAGCACATGGTGGGAGAGCTGCCCTCTGGGAGTTGTGCTTCATCTCAGCCCGTGTGCGTGTCCCATCCATCGGCGGTAGCGAGGAGCTCGTGGCGGGTGTGGCAGGCCTGGTGAGGGCGGTGCGGGCTGAGGGAAGATCCCGCCGTGCCCGCACCCCGCCGTGCCCGCACCCCGCCGTGCCCGCACCCCGCCATTCCCGCCTTCCCGCCGGCTGTGCGCCTGCGCCACCTAGCGGCCCGCGCTGAGGGCCCGGCCACGGTGGCAGGCACAAACTGCGGATGAGCTTCCTTTTCAAAGTGTGAAGCTCCGGGAGCGCCTTAAAACGCTAAAAACGGGGCTAGGGTGTATTAAATGCACTTGAAAAGAATTCCGGCGTGGGATCATGCAGTCCCCTTCTGGTAGCCCCTCACCTGTGAACAGCAGGGCTCCGAGGGGCTGTGGTAGCTCTGAGAGCAGCACTGAGCTGCTTGGCTGAAACTCCTAATCCTTCTGTTTAATTTTACAAATTACCTGGCAAATATTAATTTATTCTCAAGTATAAAAGAACTTTAGCTCCTATCTTTAAATGATTCGTGATAATTTGGAGTTGGACTTCCCCTTTGACATGTGAACATTTCAACTTCACACTCACGCGATTCACATTCCCTCTGCATCTCCCTTCTTCCCCTCCTTGATAAAATAAGTATTTTAATTAATCTGAGCTTTGTTTTTAAGGTCACTTCCTGGTACAACAGCGGCTGAATGTGCATTAAATTTGAAGAAGATTTATACAGTACAAACCGTGCAGGTAAGGCGTGGGGCTCTGCTACAGGAGCTGCCACATGTTATTAATGTAACTTCACACCTTAAGTTTCATTTTTCCTCCTAGGACGAGTCACACCTGTGGCTTTGCTTACCTGAGGTGTGAAACGTGAGTGCTGCTGCTGTTGTGTGTTTGTATTTCTGAGTCAGTGTTTGCATTTCATTTGCCTTTCCGGACAAGGAAAGGAGGAGGCATATTGGATTGGGCATGCTGGATTCTTAAACCTTCCTGAGTTTCCACTAGTACATTGAATTATTATATGTGATGTATTTTAAATATTTTTCCAGCCATTTCTCCTTTTTTTAATACAGAAATTAATTGCGCAAAGACTAAAAATTGCAGCATGTGGGTTTTTTGGGTTTTTTTTTTGGGGGGTTTCTCTCCTTGACTATGTATCTAAAAAAAGATTTTAGAAAACTGAATTAAAGGGCTCTTAAATCTTGTGATACTTGCAGCAGTGAGAAATTCCGCATGTCTGTGCCATCTGCCATTGCCTAGTAGAGGGCATCTCTTGCAAGTAAAATTTTATTTCTGTTTTGATACCACAGGTAGCATGAAGTGTAGCAAATTGGTATTTGTTTCATCTTAGTGCTAAGCTGACTAGTTCACTAAATCTCTGAAATTTTGAGGTAATCCCACACCCTTCTCTTTGAGAAGCACAGCTGTAGCAATCTACCGAAGTTTTAAATAAGGCTTTCTCATGAAGGTCTGCACAACTTGTTACATTGCATGAGATTTCCAGCCCCAAAACCTTCCAAACTATGGCTCTAGTTCAGGACAAAAAGAGCTCTCAAATGTTTCTACAGCCATCTACCAGTGTACCTCTGCTCCTTCTTCTGCAAGTAGCTCTAGGGTTTGGGCACACAACCAGTTAAGAGTAAGATCAAAGTTGAAATGGGTGTTTCATACCAAGTTTTTATATTTTTAGTAGTCTTCCGTTTCTTCTCGTGGCTGGGTAAGGTAATGGCTGTTAGGCAGAGTTGCCAAGGGCCACAAAATTTTATCACATAATGTTGCAATCCTTGTTTCTAAAGTTGTGCTAGTGATTAAGTATGAGATAATACTTAATGTATTAGATAATACTTAAATATTATGTCTAGATAATACTTAATGAGTTGCACTAATGATTAATATTGCATCACCACGTGTTGATACAACTTAAGTCTTTAAAAATCTTTTCTTATTCCCAACTGTTGGATAAAGAGAGAAGAGATTGGGATCTTTTCAGTCATCTCTCCCTGTTGCTCACTACTGCTTTTGGGTGCCTTTTCATCCACCCCAAACCTGCATGACAGCTTCTGCTTTTACCAGCAGAAACACTGGGAAGTAATCCAATGGTTCCTGGTAACCTGGATCTTTGAATTTCTCCCCCACTCCTGTATTGACATGTGCATCTCAGGTTTTTTATGTCTGGTTGAACCCTTTCACTCAGACAAACTGGTTGGGTTGCTGGTTAGACATTTAGTTCACCAGAATTATTGTTTGTGGTGTTTTTGTAACTCAGGATAATCATAATGAAGCTTAGGCTAGTCTTAAGTGAACCAAGGTGGATATTGGATATATTTTTTTAATATGCTAAGGAAGTTTTATGTACTGATTTGTTCTGACATACTCAGTGTAACCCTGGTTTTGATGATTTTTTTTCCCTCTGTATTCAAAAGGATAATCTGCATTTCGACTGCTTCCCTTTTTTCCACCTTCACTTACGCAGGATTGGCATGTAAAAAAAATAAAAGTAGAAATGCACTTGTTAGAAGTTCTTTTCAGAGCATTTTATTATAACATAGAAGATGCCAGTTCTCCAGGAGAAGGATGCGTAATTGGTTCAGAGAAAATTAGCAAGGAAATAAATCTGCATGAAACACTCTCTTGTGTTAATGCAACTAATATTTTTCCTTTTCAAGGATTTCTGGAGTGTCTACAACAACATTCCTCCTGTGACAAACTTGCCTCTGAGATGTAGCTACCATTTAATGCGGGGAGAAAGGCGCCCGCTTTGGTGCGTATGTTGTCATCAGTCATTTCTGGGAATGGGCAGTGGAATAACCCGGAGGGGTGAAAGGTGTGGGACAGGAGTGTCTTGTTTCTGTTGGCTGCAAACACCTGAACTCAAGAGACCTATGAAAGAAATACCCCGAGGTTCTTGTTCAGTTTGACTTGTACCGAAGAGTATTAAAAACACAGACTGTAATTTCATTGTCCACCTCTGGATGTAAATGGACGAAAATAGATTATGAAATAGAAGCTAAGAAATTAGAACATGACTCTGGATTTCAATTCAGGAAGACACAGAATAAGTTACTTCTATTTGAATTTTTTTAGCTTGCACATTATTTTCTTTCCACTGAAGCTGGTGAAATAGTGATGCAAACAACTGATGGTCCTTCACTCTTTTTCACCTGTGCAAAAGTACAGGTGAAGTACATGCTTCATGTGCTTATACATGCCCATGCACCTTGGATTAAAAGTAATTTAAGACATTACGAGGTGATTCATTGCAGCAAATTCCTACTTGATTGTAGGCTAGTAATGGAATAAAGTATAAATAATTGATGTTTTCCTTTCAGAAATCAAACTTTGTGTCTCTTCTTCCTGTTGCAGTTCTGTGGCATCTCAGAGAGCCTCAGCACTTTTTGAACAGTTTTGATCTTTTTGGCATCATTTGTGTAGATTGTGATTGTATTAGGGTTCTTTAACTTGATCATAGTTGTCTAACTTTGTGGTGATTTACTACAGGAGATTTCTGTCCTAATCTACTGGAGATGTAAATTTTCTAAAGTGAAATGCATCTGAAGGTCATGTTACTTTTCTGAAAATACCGTGACTGGTCAGGATAGCTAAAGTGGGTATGAAAAACAGTGGTGTCTGTATAAATCAACGGGGCCATCATGTGCAGGTCTTCATATCTTTGTAGGGATGAATGAGAGCATTTGGGGGTTTGATTTTTTGGTTTTGTTTTTCCTATTTTTAGTTTTCATTTGTTAAGTGACTCTTAGAGGTGTAAAATGCAAAGATAATTTCTGAAAATTAAACACTTTTTTTAAGCCTATCAAAGTAATTTTGTATTTTAGGAAAGGGATTGCTAGAGATTGATCTCATCATCAGTAATTTGCTAACTTTTCAATAATTACTGCCAAGAAGCTTTTCTCCGATTACCATTACAGTACACTGGCCAATTTCAGCATTTTATATTTTTTTTCTTTTAGAAAGAAAGAGAAATCCTGAAGTAAGAATTGAGGATGCAGATTTTGAAGATGTCCTCCCAAAGTTTCCCCCTCTTTTCCCTAGCATCTGTCAGGATTGGTGGGAGACCACTGATCCTGAGGAATCTCTAAAGGTGTCATACTGGGTTTAGATATTCCAAAGATGGTTTTTTAGGGTATTTCTTTAATTTTGCCCTTACAGAGTTTTAACAGGAAACTAGAAGCCCTGATTTAAAGTCTTAGAAAAAGAATTGTGACAGAATAAACTTGAGAAGCTCACAGGTTAGTTCATTGTGCCTTTGTCATTACAAGGCAGTTTAATGGTTATGTCTGCCCTGACCCTGGGCAGCTCCAGTCTTTTTTTAATAAGGGCAATTAAATTCTAGCTGTCACAAAACTGAAATGAAGTGTGCTCATGTTCTTTTATTAAATTGAATAAATGGAAGAGTAATAAGCTGCTTCTGTGAAAATATGCCAGAGGTTTTCCAAAACTAAAGGTTACCATAGTAAAATGTAAAATTGTTTTGTGGCTTGTTCCCATACAGTGTGCAGCCACTTCAAAGATGGTCTGTAGTCAGGGAAAATATAAGTATTTTCCAACACACAAAACTTAGGAAAGGGATTAGGTGTTGAGAGATACACTTCATATGAACAATGAAAGAATTGTCTCTGATGTCAGAAGTCAGAGTCATGCTCCCTGGAGTTAGTAATTGCATTTCAGATGGGATTTTTCTGGGAAAATTAAACCACAAACATAAGGTTATCTAAATGTGGATTTGAATGTTTATTTTCACCGATCTATTTCCCATAACAGGGAAGAAGAAAGCAATGCCAAAGGAGGCATATGGAAAATGAAGGTCCCTAAGGAAAGTACGGTATGTTATATTGAGTCTTTACTCAGACCTTGTTTAGTAAGGGAGTTTCTTTAAACTCTATTTGATAAAGCTGTTGTAAAGCTTTTTACTTCTGACATCACCCAACACAACAACCAAACACTACTTTAACTTCCATAACCTTTTAAAGACAATGAGCAGAAGTTTCTTTTCCAATAATTCCATATCTCTTGCTTTAGATAACATTTGGCAATGTATTATAAAACAAATGAAAGCTGCAGTGTTTCCATTTGGAAACATGATAATTTATAATCACCTTTGTTCTCAAGACTGTTTGCTTATAGGCATACAAGGAAAAATAGAAAGACCTTTTCCTGATAATCTATGCTAAATTATATATTTTTTCATTTAAAAGTGTGAAAGATGAAGTCTATTCAAGCATATCTTTGAGCTCTAATGAAATAACTGTGTTTCTCTTTGCCTCCCTAATCAAATGCATGTGAGTAACTTCTGTGAACTGCCACAGAAAGGAGATTTGACCTCTTCACACATGGTGTTTATGTGTGTAAGTGTGCTCTGGATCAGGCCTTTAAACAGAAAAAGTGAAGTGTCAGAAAAATGTGACAGCCTTGCAGAAGGCATTAAATGCTGAAAGATGGTACTCCAAATTTCAGCCAAAAGTTAATTGATTTTTGCCTGTGGGCTTTTTCCTTGTATGTGAGTTGAAGCTTTCCTCCCCCGCAGTCCCAAGTGGTCACAAAAGACTGAAATTGAAATTGTCTTTTTCCTCCTATAATCCAAGGTGTGAAGATTGTCAGAAGTGACAAGTGGTTTGGAGAGCCTGAATTACTGGGCAGTGAATTTAGGGACCCCAGAGGCCTTGTTTTTCAGAGGCTGAATGACAGCCCCTTTTTGATATGAAGGTACTTTTGATCTCTCAACTATGCACCACATGGCCTCAGTCACTTCTGAAATGTTTGCTTGAAGGTGAACTTCAGTCAGCTTTCAGTGACTTGTAAATAGCATAAATAACACCTTTATGCCTGTTTCTCATTTTTTTGGCTTCATTCTTCATCACATGTGGGCACAGCTTCTCCTTGGCTAAGATGAACCATCTTGTACAGACCCAACCATTAATTATATAACACAGCAGGCACTTACAATAAATACTCTTTTTTGTCTAGATAATCTTAGAAACAGAAGATGCTCAAAATGGAGCTAGTAAACCTAACTTTTAAATTAAAAAATAATAATGCAAATGTAACTTTTTTCTGCCTCCTTAGGCTGCAGCTTGGAAAGAGCTACTGCTAGCAACTATTGGAGAGCAGTTTACAGATTGTTGTGCAGCAGGTAATGATTGAGACATTTCTTCATCATTTCTTTTCACCATATTTGCTTCTCTTCTCAGCAGGAATATCTGATTAAAGTGGCTGTTACAGTGACAGTGAATATCCTGTCAGGAATTGTCTTTCATTGGCTGTCATTCCATAAAAAAGAATGGCATTTCACAAGTTTACAGAGCAGTTCAGCAATAACCTTTCAAATGGTGTCTCTCACACCCTTTATACACTGACAGGGTTGTCTTGGGGTCACTTTAAGGAAATATATGATATTCTGCTGTCCACAGAGGTGGTTCTTCCCCTTGGCCATGTGCTTATGACACCACCCTTGTGTATTGTTAGTGACACTTTCCTTGGGATGCTCCCAGCTGTGGCGTGGCCTCTGAGCTCTCCACAAAGCTGCATCCTGAGAACTTCACGCCAAAAAGGGCTTCTTCAGCCTGGCACCGAGTTACCACCACTGGCAGCAGCAGCAGCCTGACTGGGGCTTTATTAATTTCATTAATTTTGTTTTCTTTTTTTTCCTGTTGCTGCCTTGACAAAATGTGAAGGAAAAAGAGAGCAAAGTCTGGAAAAGCTGGTGTCTGATCTCCACCAGTTACTGTTCCTGGGGTTTTAGTTGTTTCACCCTCATCCTCCCATTTGTGCTTGTAGACATCACTGTAGGTAAATTATCTTTAGTAGTTCTTATTGCTGACCTTACTGGAGGGAGTCTTGTGATTTCCTTCTAATCGAGTATAAGAGTGCTAATAGCAAAGATGAATAATCCTATGGCACTTCATAAAAAGCACCATGAGGTAATATTTCCAATAGCTTCTAAAAACAGAGTTTTTTTTCTGGTAACTACTTTGTCTGGTTTGAACATTGGTATTTTCCTCACTGGAGATTGCTCTTTTTTTCACATCTTCATTTTTTTCCAGCTTTTGGGCACTGTTTCATAATACATAAGTAGCAAATTAGACATGTCTCACTTTTAAAGTATTCCTTGATGGTTCTTCCCCTTCTATGCAGATGATGAAGTAATAGGGGTTAGTGTCAGTGTTCGTGACCGTGAAGATGTTGTGCAAGTCTGGAACGTGAATTCCTCTTCAGCAAGTGAAGCAAAAGTTTTAGAAAAGATTCATAAACTTCTCCCACACATGTCTTTTAAAGCGGTCTTTTATAAATGTAAGTATTTTGTGCTGTTAATTTCTACCTTCATTAGAAAAACAAGATGCTGGTAGGGTATTTCTGTGGGAATATCCTGCCTGATTCATCATTAATCACTTAGGAAAGTAGCATCTGTCATTGCATTAAAATTATGTCCCTTCAATGTAGAAGTCAGCTATCATTCAAAAGATATTTTTAATTTCATTGTAGAATATGTTTTGTTTCATGTTTAATGTGCCTGATTCAAAAAACAAATGGATCAAATCTCTTGATAACTCTCAAGGCTACTTACTGTCCAATTTAAGTATTCATTTAGAGGAACCATTTACAATCAGGATTTTAAGGGATCTCATATTTAAGGCTCCCTATAAATGTATTATCAGAATAGTGTATTCTGAAAGATCCCTTGTTGGCACATTGTGTTCTCCCTTGACTGATTTATACATTTTTATCTTCTCTTTTTTTAATCTTTTCAACTCCGTGACAGAGTTTACATGTTCTTCTATTCCTTTTTTTTTTCCTTCTCTGTTCCCTAGCCCACAGAGAGCATCACGCTTTTGAAGGCTGATGTGGGAAGCATTAAGTGCATTGTATGCCACGATCATTTGTTGTTATTTGGTGTTTTGAGCTGGTCTGGACAAGGAGGAGGATGGTGGAAGCCCTGCAGAAGTACTACATGGGGTTGGCCCTTTTGAGTTTCTGACATTTCAAACTGGCCTATTGCTACTGAAAATGAAAAAAACCCAAACAGTTGCCTTGACTACTAAATACACAATTCATTATATCATGTTGAGTTGGTGTATTTAATTCTTCATTGTTTCTCTAAAAAAATATTTTGGCCACTTTTTTTTCAACCTGTTTATATTTGTTCCCATTTCATTAAGATAGTAGGCTTTCTTTTCTTCTGTGCTGTACTTGGTGAAAAGCAAACATACACAGAGATGCTGTGCTGCTTTTCCAAGATGTGCTGTACATAGAGGAATCCTGGCTTGGGGAAATGTGTTTTCAGTTTTCACTTTGAAACATTCCTGTCATGTTAAAATGTACTCACTGGTTTTGTCCCAAGAGAGAAAGAAATTGCACTGCATTTATTCTAATGTTCAGCGTAATCTGGTCTTGCACTGACAACAGCACATACTGTACATGTAAATAGAAAAGGGTACCTTAAATGAGCAATTAAAGAAAACACACTTATATTGGGACTAACCCTGTGTAGGATGTATTAGTGCCTTTTAATTGTATTGATTTCAGAAGAGCCATTGTTCAGGTTAGAATCAGAAATTTCTCAGTAGGAAACCCTGCAAACTCTACCCTTCTTATTGAAGGGTGATAGGGTGTTTATGGTTTTATATTGTATGCTTTCTTATGGTACCTTTCTGTACATTCATGAAAAAGTGTCATGAATAATTTCTAATGAATTGAACAAACTGGATCCTTCCCTTCCACTTCCTTAAGTATGTCAGGTCCATGTCTGCACCCAGAAGGTCAGTGTCAGAATTGCTGCTGACTTCAGTGCAGAGGAAGAGACCCCATTGCTGTAGTTTCAAACCCTCAAAACTTCCTAAGTGTCCTTTTTAAAATAAACAAAAAATACAGAAAAGAAACTTGTGTTGTAGCGTGAATACGAATGTAACAGTGTTAACCTTTAAATAAAGGTTTGTCTATATTAACTATTTGAGGTGTTTTAATATACTACCAAAGATTGATGTAGTTCCTTTTACAAGAAGCTGCAAGGTAGAGATGAACACACCCTCTCCTGAGCACTCCTTCATCCTTTCGAGGTTTTTGTCTGGCAGCTCTTCAAGTTGCACCCATTTCCACATAAGAGGCAGCCGTAAAAATCAAATAAATTTAAAAATAAGTATCACACATTTGAGATTTTTTTTTTTCACAACTTGATCTTGTACCTACAACTTTAACTTGTATTTATGGATTAAAACTGTGTAGTTAGTGAGCATTATTAATTAAACACATTTTCTAAAATCCAAATGTCTCGCTTCTGGAATTGCTTTCTGGGATGAAATGTTACTGGTCCTGCTTTTTCAAACGTGTGTATTTTACATTAAAACTTACTCCCTTGAAAGCTCTCTGTTTTGTTCTTAGATTCAATTTTTCTTCAGTGAAGAAGTGTGAAGTACCAGTGGATACTTGCAGGTGGGATGTACCTGGACAGCCTCCAGGCCTGTGTGATGGAGGGAAAAAGTGACTTCAGAGGAGTGAGGGTTAGAACACAGTGAGGAGAAATGTTTTCTACTGCTTGATGAGCAAGATTTCTCACTTGAAATATTTCCCTGTCTTTGGAGGAAATGTAAGTGGAATACTAATGGAGAATTAATCATGCACCTCTCCCTCTGCTTCCTTTTACTTTTGGAAAAAAGCCACAGCCTCTTATTTCTCCCCAGGTTTGTTTTCAGGATGGATGTTGATTCCAGTAGAGTTGGAGCTGCTGGCAGAAGGGGCTTATCTGGTGATGTCACTGGAACTTGCTAGTTAAAGGTATTACTTTATTCATCCAGCTGAAGGCAAATATTTTTATGTTGTTGCCTTGTGTGCCTCTTTAATATTAAAGAACTCTCTGCTTCAACGTTGGGTAAAGACTTAAGGGACATTATTCTAGCTGTAGGGTAGGGTAGCTACATGCTGACTGTCAAGGTCTATATTGCAAATTGTTGTAAATTTTTCATTCTCCTAAGTTCCTATCCTATAAAATCAGGTATTTAATTTTTTTCCACGTGGCTTAATTCTGATGGCAGTTATTATTATTTAGAATAAGGGTTGATGGTTATCTTCTCAACTAAAATTCAGTGTATCTTATGCCACAATCCAAGACTGGGCTTGGATCAAACTGGGTAGTGCAAGTTCACAGGAACGTGACAAATTGCATATTGGAATTTTGCAACCATTGATTTTAAGACTTAGTAGAATTTTTGAACTGTCCTTTCATCCCTACATCTTTAGGGATGTATTTATACCAAGTGATGTTGAACTGTTAGTTTTTATACTCTTTTAAATATTCATTAATTTCACCTGGAGATTTGCTTTATTGAACTTGATTAAATGAGCCCCCTAGTACTTCAAAATCTTCCAAATTGTTTAAATGGATATCAGAGAAGTGCCTACAACTTCCTATCAAAATTAATTTCTGCTGGCATTTCAATGTAAAATTAAAACATTTAACTTCTATGGTGACAGACTGCAGAGAAACTCCAGACTAGCTGAATGAAAGAAACCTGCTTCTCTCTTGGGGTGGGAACAAGCCCTGGCTGATCCCTCCCACACTGGAATGGTGCCCTCGGGCACTATTCAGAAATGCTGAAGCTTTTTCCTTAGCTGGCACACTTGTCTCTTTTATCCAAGCTGGTTTGGGAATTTTGTGGAAACTTCATATCTTTGATACACCTGGGAAGCCAGGTGAGATGAGAGCTAAGAGGAGAGTTCTGGTTGTGTTTGGAAGTGTTTGTGGCACCTTGTGAAAGTGCTCACAGTATCCTCCTGGGGGAAGCTTGGATGCCACGTGGTGGTAGGTGGAGGGTGGTGTGGAGCTGGCTGAAGGGGCGCTGCCGGCCTCTTGCGTGGGCACAGGCGTGGACTGCACAGAGGAAGGAAGAGATGCAGCCCAGGGATGCAACGGGAGCACAGGGGAAGAGGAGATGCTGGCCAGGCTGTGGTTGAAGCCACCTGGGCAACTGGAGCCAGAAGGGAGAGCCGTGGATTGGTGAGAGGAATGAACAGTTTTTTACCTCTGAGTGTTACACTTGAGCTGGTCTGCACCTTCGCAGGGCTGAAGACAGCCCCTGGCAGCCGGTGGGGGCCAAGCTCTGATGCTCCCCCCACCTTTGTGGGCATCACTAATAGCTCTCTGGGGCTCTCCAGGCTGCAACACAATGGCTGCTGGAGGGATTAGTTGGGAATTTCACTTAACAGGGATGAAGGGCTGTCTTCTGGGGCTGGCTAATTAACAGGATTTTACTCTAGTAATTAAATAGCAGTTTGTTGAACACAACTTAGTTGATGAAATCTTTGGAAAACATAACAATTAGCAGGCAAGGGGTGGCAGCTTTGCCTCAAAAGCCTGTCCCCAACCAGTTGCTGGCATGGTTTTAACCTTTCATTCCCCAGCAGAGACAGTGTTGACTATTAATTTATTTGGGTTTGCTGCTGTTGTTGGACAGCTTGTTCACCCTCTGCTGTCACAGCAGCTGGTTCCTCTAGGGCTTCATCTCAGCTGAAAGGGCTTGAGATGTGCCACATGTTGCTCTCTCTCTGGCACTGCCTTCTTCAAAGCCAGTGCTGGAGGACAGGAGTGTTTGCCACCAGACAAAAGAATATTTTTATATTCTTCCTATGGCAGATTAACCAGAGGGGACTAAATCTAAGAGTTGTCTTAAAACATAAACCTGACAGAGGAAAATTATTGATCCCACACAGCTTATCTAAACCCTCTCATCTGCACACACATACGGAAGGGGGAGGTGCCTTCAGCTGGAAATTGTTCCTGTCTTCATCTCTCTACTTCTCCCTGTCTGGTACTGATTCTCTTAGGACACTGAGGATGAGGAAATTAGGTTAGACAAACAGTGGGAGATTCCACAGTTTGCTATAAAAGCCACCTCCAATCTTTGCTACACTTTGACAGCTCTCAGTTTCTTAATTTGACGAGGTAATGAACACTGGATTATTTCTGAAGCCGTATGTACCACACGGCAGGGAAATGGGGGCTGCGCTCTGCACGGGGACTACCCACCCCAGCACCTTCCTCCCACCCAGGCTACAAAGTCTCATCCCTGGGAGGGAGGTGGTGTGTGCAGGAGCCCGGGGCAGGAGGTGGGGTTGGGAGCTGTGGTGTTAGTGCAGGACTCTGCAGGATGCTCCCGTGCCAGGAGACAAGTGGACCTGCCTCGGGTGTGTGTGTCATCTCCAAGAAGCTGTGCAGCAGCTTTTGACCTCCCCGTGTTTTGCTTGGCTGGGCAGTACATTGTTTTCTTCCACTCTCCCCGAGGCTGTGCAGACAGTGGAATGGGCCAGCCAAGCTAAATACAGCAGGAGACATCCTGTGGGTACCTCCCAGGCACAGCATTCCCGGAGTGGGCGGGTGGGCATCTATGCACCTGCATGGCTCTTGGGTCCAGCCTGGTGCTCTGCTCCTGGTCAAGGGGCAGGAAAAAGGGCTTTAAATATGGTGGGGAAACTACCAGCTGCTGGGAACAGTGTCAGTGGGAAGTGCAGCAGTTCTGGAGCAGTCCTGAGGTGTCCCTGCACAGTGGTAAGGCCAGGAGCAGAGTTTCAGGTTTTACCCTCCCTCTCCAAACTGCCCATTGCAAGCCCAGTGCCTGTGATGTGCTCTGTGTCGTGGAGGAACTGGGAGAGTATCCATCAGCGCACTGAGGCTCCATAAATAAATAAGCACATGGGGGCAGGCTGGAAATGAAGAGCAAAGCAGGCATCATTCATCATTTGAGGGGGCCTGGAGTATGTTCAGCTCCTAATGTGTAACAGAGTTATGAACAGGCATGGGATGGATCCCTTTCTTTTTGGATCATGATTCTGTGTAATAAACATGCAAGACAATTTGTATAAAATAGTGAGGATTCTTTCCTAGAGAAGTCATTTAAAGCTATATTTGCACATCAGTGAACAGCTCAGAGGAATGTTTTGTAGTTACATTTCCATACAAGTGTGCAAAGAGAAAACAACACAGTCAGCAAGTGATGGATGGTGCATGTAATCCTGTGCCATGATGTGCCCTCCCTGGGTAATCATATTCCATGGCCTCCCACCAAGGAAGCACCCATCCTGGCACCCCTGCCTTCCCGCTGGAGCTGTCACAGCCGTGGGGTGGATCACACTGTAAATCCCATCAAAGGTAGAAGGGATTTTTCCTGCATGTCTTTGGTCACAAAATAGGGGGTTTGGAGTAGGAAAATCCTGACCCAAATGCATTAGCACTGCTGGCTCTTGGCAACCTTTCAAAATAATATTTGCCTGTGAAAGGACAGGGTGGCCTGCCAGGTTAACTGGGAAATGATCCTGCACTGTGTGGCACAGGCATGGTCTGCACAGAAAGCTTGACGGCTTTTTTTTTTTCACTTTGCAATAATTTTGGGGAGACTTTTTTGTTCTGTTTGCATTCAGTATTTCTCAGCCAGCTTGTTAGCCACTCTCTACATCTACACCCTGCAGCTGCAGCAGCAGCACCACTCTTCTGGCTTTGTGTCTCGGATCCCCCACGCTCTTGCTGTGGCTGTGTGGTGGGGGTCAGCTGGTGACTTTCCTGGAGTTTCTCCCAGCAGGACACCTGACCAGGGCAGCCCAGGGCGACCCCTCTCTGTGTTTTCAGAAGCAATCAGGGTAATGTTTCTCCCTCTGAAGTCAAGGTAACTATGAAAGTAATGTGAGCATCTTCATTGCCCTCATCTCCATCCTTCCTGCTTCTTAGAAAAGAAGTTATCTCTGCTGATTGTTCTTCATCCTTGAGCTTCCTTGGAAGGCTCTTAAGTTTCTAAAGTTTTTAAGTAATTGCCAAAAACTCTGATTTAATCTTTGCTTTGTTTTTTTTTTTTTTGAGAGTTTATAAATTTAAAACCTCAACAGCTCAACAAGAAAACACCTGCAAAGAGCTGAAAGCAAATGGATCTCCTGTGAAAGGCTGGCACTGGAGCTGCCATGAGATGGCACTGCGACATCAGGCATGGAACTGAGCAGCTCCATCCTGCCGGGGTGTGCAGGGAAGTACCTTGCTGGAGGGAGAAAAAATGCCAGGGAAGAGAAAGGACTTATGTAAGGATAATTCTGCTATTAGTCAGGAGGAGCTGTCATGGAGCCGTGTCTGGACTGGACTTTTCCTGCTTATACAAAGTACATAATGCTGTAGGAATTCACATATAAACAGTGCAAATAAGAGGAGAGGGTGGTTAAATTATGAGCAGCAGTAAGGAAATAGATTTTCTTTAACTGTTGCTGGCAAATTCAAAAAGTCTTTGATTTCTGGGGGATTTCTGAACACAACTGCATGCTAAAAATAGTCATGGCATAACTTTTTTCTGGACTTGTGTGTTCCTCCCTTTCTTTGAGCATACAAAAAGTTTAAAACAAACTGTAGGAACAGGGAGAAGCTGTCACAGCTGGGCAGGTTTGCAGCTGGAGAGGGGCTGGCTGTGCCATGGTGTCTCTCCTTAGGGATGGGATCTCTTCCCAGGGCTCTGAACTGCTGATAGGATATAGGAAAAGCAATTTATGTCCACAGTGGGGCAAAGCAGCGTGCTCCTTACAAAGGGCCAGGTAACACTGGTGCTGTCAGGTGACATCTGTGACACCATAAATGAAACACTCTTGAAAAAATGTTTTACCAACCATTTTGCTCAAAGCCAGACAGAAAACATGGGATGGAGCATGCTACAATTTCTAATTAATTGTAATTAGAAATCTACACCATGGAGGGAGGGTCTATATGCTGTGAGTGGCTTCTCCCCTCTCTTGAGCTAATTGGAATATCTGCCTTTCCCTCTCTTCCCCTCACCTAGGAATGAGCTCTTTTAGTGCTCAGACAGGTGCTTGTCCAGGTCTGGCTCTTGGAAAGTGAACACAGCTCATCAAATGCATTTCTGCACTCAGAAAGTAAGAGTGGGCTGCATCTCCATGGCTTCCCTCTGGTGCTGACCAGGTCAGAAGCAATTCTGAAGAAATGGGCAAAGCCCATCCAGGTGAGTGGGCTGGGAGTGGTGTTTCCTGTTTCCCGCCCCACAGCACGAGGAGGGATTCATAACTGGGACCAGCAGTGGGATTTTTCCTTGCTCATGTGTTAAACCACCACACCGGGGACCTGCATTTTCCTTGGCTCCCAGGAAGAAAAGACCTTTGGTAAGGAGTAGCCTGTTATTTGGGCCAGCTTGTCAGCAGAGAAGCTCTTTCAGGGCTGTAACAGGTTGCAGAAATCCACCTGAGTTCAGAGACTTCACCGCTGCCACTGCTGATTGAGGTCGGCTTTTGCCAGGCACCAAGATTTGTGTTATCCCTGCCCATTACATTAAAAAAAAAAAAAGCAGCCTCTCCTACTTGACCCACATTTCTCCGAGCGTCCTTTTTCTTCCCTATTTTAATCCACAATATCTGTATTTCAGTCCAGACAAGGAGCAGAGACAGGACATGTCTCCTTCCCGTACCGCTCTGAGCCCAGCAGGCAGCCTCTCCTCCCGGCGCTGCCGTTCTTGGGGTTGGGCTTTATTTCTCCAAAGGCGCAAAACTTAGTTTTTAAGGGTATTTTTTAAATGGGACGTTGGGGAATAATTACCCTTTATGCTACTTCAAAGAAGTCCCCAGCACACTTAGCTGTACCCTCAGAGGACTGTGCCTGTTAGGAAAATACGCTGGCTTAAGCATCCTGTGAGTAATACAGGCTTTGAGTGATGGTACTTAGTACAAATGGGCCAACGATCACATGCCTGAGTCTCATAAAGCTATTCAGGAGATTTTTGCACCAATTGCAGCCTATTCATCAAAATAAGATGCCAATAAGTAAAGCATTACAACGCTTTCAGAGGGGAGTGTGCAGACTAAAGTAGGGGAATTCTGCCCCCAAATGGATATTCAATCTTATGACAAGGATTGTGTATTAAAAAAAGGGGAATGCCTCGGCTCCTGGCCATACAGTGATCCTAGGGATAATGCTTTATCTCTGTTATCTTTCAGCTGCTTTCCTGCCTCTGCCACATGTGGGCATCGAAATGACATTAACAGCCAACCCCAATAGTAAACCATTTTTAAGAGAGCATGTTTTTTGCTGGCTATACCCTGAGCTCTCGAGTTCAAGCTTCCCAGCTTTTCCTCCATGACTCCAAGGATGCAGCAGCTACCCCTCCTATTTTTACTACCTCCCCAAGTATTTTTAAGGGAAAGCCAAGCACCTTGGCTGTCTGACCCTAGGACATGGTGTTTTAAGTTCCCTGAGAAGCTTGCAGGAGCTGGCAGTACCATGGTGACAAATCATGGGGTTGGGATTCACCTGTAGGGAGCAATTGGTGCAGGCAAGGGACCTCTGACTTCACAGTCGAGCTGTCTGCATGTAGCTGGTAGCACTGATCCGGAAGCTGGCATGGGGATTTTTGGCTGCTGTGGTCTTCCCATGGAGGAGCTTACACTGCTGTGCAAAGGACAGGTGTTGAAGGGCCACCAAAAGGAAGGTCTCTCATGGTGAGAGGCCCAGGTTCCCTTAGATGCCAATGGCAGGGAGGTGTCATGCAGTCCATGGTCACAGGGATGCCTGAGGGACCCACCAAAATCAAAGCCCACTGGGCTTTTGAATGGAAGAGCAGGAGTGCAGGGAAGCTCTTCCCTGCTCCAGACCGTTTCCATCCCAATCAGCCCTGTCCCTGCTGCCTCACCCACACAGGTGTGTATGGGTTTGTGTTTAAACCATTACAAATGCAAATGATCCTTCTCAATTACAAAAGCCTGTTCGAACTGGCATCTTTGAAGGAAACTCTGAAAGAGCTCCTGGCACTGCTCTTCTTCAAATATTTGGAAGCTTTGCTAAGTCTCCTGTAACAAAGACAGGCGCAACCTCCTGCTCCTTGCCACCCTCCCTCCTGTGAAGCTGAGTGCTCTGCCAGAGTATATTTAGAGAATGTCATTGCTTGAATGGTGACTGTGTGACACAAGAGGTGGCAATGGATGGAGATGCCACCTGGGACAACAACAAGGTTGTGGTGGCTGCACTGCAGCTCATCTCCAGGTGCCCTGCTTATGTATTGCTGCCATAGAGCATCCTTCCTTGCTTCAGTACCCAAGTTTCCCTCTTTATTTTCCTGCTTTGTCCTGCTGCATTGGCCTGAACTTTGTTTCCTTATTCTCTGTCACAGGGTCTCTCTGCACTGAAGATGCCCTGGAGCAGTGAGCTGTGGTCCTTCTGCTCCCCTCGCTGACCCTGGCCAGGCACTCCTGCCGAAAGGATGGGCGTGAGCCATTAGGAGAGCATGACCCCTGGGTGATTGGAGCAGGTGGAAGTGAAATGAATGATTAAATAAACACAGTGGCCACTGCACACCCTCCCTCTGACATGTCCTATTTCAGATTTGATATCTGCTATCAATTGAGATTGAAGGTATCAATCCAGGCTGATTGCTGGGGACAATCAGTAAGTGGAGGGTAATCGACTGTCGTGTCTCTCATTGATTGGGCACTACAGTTCACAGCAGCCAACATTATTTTCAAGCACTTTGCAGCATCTCCTTTAATAAAGAAATACAGACTTTAAGTAACAGTGATTTATGTGTGCTGCCATTTAGAGGGTGGGTGAGGACATTCTTAGCCAACATGTCCTTGCCTTAAGCAAACTGAAAGGTGTGACCAGGAGAGTGCTGGAGCAGGAAAGCATGGATTTTGGTTTGCATGTTTGTCACTGCAAGCCAACACCCTGCTGTGGGACCATCCCACTCCTTGCTGCTTGGCTGCAGCAGATATTAACAGAGGGCCTCTGAGACAGCAAAGGCACTGCACCTGGGCCACGGGCCAGGAGAGTGTGACCTCCTCTCTAGGTTGTTTGAAATGTTAAAGCAACAAATATTTTATATCATGTGTTCTACCAGGGCTCGTTAGCAGCTGATCCAGAAAAACTGTCCTGGGAGAAGAACAAATTGGGAAACATCCCAAGTTGCTGCAATCAAATCCACAAAAAGCTCATATAAAATTTTTACATATAATCAGAAGGATGGAAAAATTACCTTATTCCCTGCCGTGCACTTCAGACTAATATAGATAAACATTATTCAGTCTTAATACTTATGGTGACCATGAAACCTCTTTCTGTACTTACCAGGAACAGGCAGATAAAATGGCTTTTCTCCTGGAGGAGAGACTGGGTTAGCAGTCTGCAAGCATGTCTCCTGTTGGTTTTTAACAATCTGTACTACTTGACATTGCTGCCCCTCATCTGCAAGCTCTTTTGGGTAGGGACTGCTCCCTGTGAAGAGAGGTCCAGTGAAATGAATGGGATTGAGTTGTTCAATGAATTCTTGTACCTAAATACAAGAACCTGGCTGTGGAGTGAGTTCAGGGATGAAGGTCCCAATTTTGACTCCACAAAACCCAGAACTGGTTACATTCCAGTCATGGCTAAAGCAAAGCAGGCTGCAGAGTTACTGTACGTGCTGGTTTCCCACCTGAACATTGTTTACAGGCAGATTTGGAGGCTTTTTTGTGTTTGTCTCGGATTTCCCAATGTCTGGCAGCCTGTTGGGAGCTGCCAGATGTCCAGAGACGCTGACCTCGCCTGCTAAGCATGCACAAGCTGTTTCACTGCAGGGTCAAAGCAAGCCCAGTGCCTCCAGCACCACGGGGTTGCCCACTCACGTGGTGTCTGGCCCTTTGAAGAGTGTGGAGGAAGCCCAGGAGATGCCAGGGATTCTGTCCACAGCCTGTCCCAGCGGCACAGCCAACTTCAGTCGGTGTGATGTGTCCTGAAGTCCTTGTCCTAGTGGGCAGCACTATTTGTTCAAGTCATTTGAGCTTCAGGAGCAATACAGTGGAAGGAATACATATGCAGGAAGAAGGCAATGGATTTTGTGAATGCACGTAAAGCATGAAGGCAACTCTGGCAGACCTGTGCCAGTGCGTAGCCGCTGTTCCTCAAGCGCTTGCTCTAAGCCCCAAAGTTGGCTTCTTCCTTACAAATGGGACTTAATGAGCTGCCCTTGACTTTACCCAGATTTCTCATTAATTTCCTTCCCAGCTTTCAGGTGGTCAAACCCCATTTCGATGAGTTTTGGGGACTTCTCACCCACCACAGTTGCTAAGCTGAGTCGAGCTGTTCCTCACCTTGGGTTTCGGTCTGTTAAACAGCTTAGCCCAACCTGCTTTTGGTTTGCTTTGTGGTGCTGCTGGTGAACCGAAACATCCATCTCTTGTGTCGAGGGCAGGGCTGACTGGGGAAGTCACTGAAGCCACCGAAATTTCACAGTGACAGGCGGCAGCCCCGAGGGCATTGCTCATGAGTCAGCCACGCCGCGGGGCAGCGAGGGCGCCTGAAGAGGTTTCTCATCCCACCCAAGTTTCCTTTCCTGGGAAGCAGGGTGGCTGTGCTGGGGTGCGTGGGCTGTGTGAGCTCCCAGAGAGTCAAACCCAAACTGAGCTGACGGAATAGCTGTAGTCTCAAGCACCCAGCAAAAACCTCCTGTGCTGGAGGCTTAAACTGCTGATTACACAGAGCTGGCTGGCCCTGGGTCACAGTCGAGGTGCTGGCTCAGACCATGGTTAAATGTGCAAGAGAAACAGAAAAAATGCTGTGCTAGATGGGGTCAATGCATCAGTCACTTCAGAGAGAGCTAAAACCTACAAACAGCAGCCATGTGTTGCTTACTCCCCCTCAATTTTTTCTGTTAATCCCAACAATCCTATACTGGTGGGTTTATGGAAGTGTAAGACTGGGATCTCCTCCGACCCCTCTTAAAATAACTTGTGTGAGGGCTCCACACATGCTTTTGGTGAGCAAGGGCACTCTTTCCATTGCATCTGCTGAAGAGGGGATGATGAGAAGGAGGAAGGTTTTCTGAACCAGCAGTTAACACTGAAGGACAAAAAAAAAGTTCCAATGTCACAGCATTAATTTACACAAAATAAGAAGCATTTATCCTTACTTAGAGGATGTATTGCAGGAACGTATGACAGGACAAGCAGGGCAAACGCATGCCACAGTGAAACAAGAGTTAAACAACATCAAATCATCCCTATGATGGATCATTAAGGATGTGGAGTCTAAATTATGGCATCGTGCAGATGCTCCTATACCAGCAGCTTATTTTACATATTGCAAAGTATAGAGATAATTCCTAGTAGCAAATGCACACAAAGGCCAACCCATCCCACAGTGAATGCACATTTGGATTGTTGGACAAGGTGAATTTTGAGGGGTGAGGGGGCCTGAGTTGAACTGCTGCTGCCTGGGATTACAGCTACCTTCAGCTGGAAACGGGACTTGGCTCCCTGCAACCTCCCATCTCAGCCCAGGCATGTGTACAGCAGGGACAGATCAACAGGGAGTGAGAAGGGTTAAATAAATTACAGAATCTGGACTAAATAGGTAAATGCTGAGGAATTCTCTTTTTTAACATGTATATATATTGTAAAAAAAATTTAAGGCAACATTCCTCCTGCTAATTAGTGTTTCCTCGGTGCTGCAAAAACTACAGCTGTAGGAAGAATTCAGGAAAAGTAATCAGCAGCACAATTAAGCAATCTGCTATAATGACAGAGCACAACATTAGGGATAGAATAATCAGAAACATATATATTTTTCCTTCTTGATTTTCATTTCCCACCCAATGATTTGCCTTTGCAGGGTGTATATAAAGCAATGCCTGATAGAAATGCCCATCTTTGTCTGCTACAGCTTGTAGACCTTGCTCCAGTGAGGATGCCCATGTTAATTCCTGCCAATCACTTACAACTAATGTTATTTTTACTGTAATTTTTGAAAACCTAATGTTTGATCTGCTTTAATCCTAATTTTGCCACCCTGTCTCGTATAAACTCCTTTCACTCTTTTAAGTTAGAGGGTCCAACTCCTTTAAGTGGAAGGTATCCAGACAAGAAATCCTGGAGCTGAGGTCCCTTTTTTTCCTGCCAGCCATCCCACCCAAGGGAGCAGAGCAGGGAGATGCTTCATACTGTGTTTCTGCAACCTCCAGCTCCTGCTCAGGAGAGGAAAACGCCTACACCTGTGAGCAGACAGTGAGGGGAATGGGCCTGACCTGCTCCATCTGCACAAGCTGTTTTCCCAGAGCTCCCTCAGGCTATAGGAGCCCACAGGGAAGGTAAGCTCCCCTCCAAGGAGGTGATTTGGAAGGGAGAAGGGAAATAATGGCCCTTGAGAAGGGGCTTTGATGCGTTTCAGCTCTCTGCCAGTCATGGATCAAGGCTGGCTGGAATGAAGCCACAGAAGAGAGGGAAGCTCATGTGCTGCTGTGGGGAGGTAGGTCTTCTTCTTGAGGTCTGCTCGGGGGGTTTACTGGCTGCTGGGAGGGGGCTCTCGTGAAAAGGTGGGAGAGAAGCGGTTTTGGTGGAATCAGGGGCGACCTGTGTGCCCTGGTAGGCCACGGTCATTAACAGTGGGACTCGGTGAGTTTTGTGGTAGTATTTCCAACGAGCTGGCAATGTTGTTACTGGAGAAGGCCACCAGCCTTTCCCTGGGAGGTGGGAGCACTGCAGTGGTGTTTCAGGATCCTTCCAGGATGGTGGAGCAGGTGGGGTTGCTGCTGGAAGGCGTCTGGATGGAGCGCTCATCATGTGCTCTGTTCGGCTGGGGTGTGTTGGTGCCCTGTTATCCTCCCACAAGCATGGATTTCCTCCTGCTCATTCCCAAATGGAGCTTTTGCTTATTATTCCTCTGTATGGAAAGAGTTTGCTTGTCCTGGAGGTTCTTAGAAGTGGCTCAAGTTTGTAACCTCTGATGTAAGGGAAGGCCTCAGGTGTTTGAATTTACATGTGGCTGCTAAAAACTTAGCTTCTATCAGAAGTAAACTAGGAACTGTAAATATGTTACATTGAGAGATCTTTATAAATGCAGTTCTCTGGTTTGCATCCTACATAACCTAATGAAATGACAGCTATGAAGTTACATATTTTGAGAATAGAACTTTCATAATGGGATAAGTGCAGCTGGAAGCCCAGCACTTTTATAACCTGAAAAACTTCTATTTTTGCCTTAAGGGATAAGCTTGAGATAAAAACTTAAGGAAACACCTAACACTGAGGAGCCCAACACCTCCTCATGTGCGGGAAGACGTGAGTTCCACCTGCTCCAGGCACTAATGAAAAGCCTTGGTGCAACTTAAATCAGTTTCTGGTATTTGTCTTAGTATGGCAAAAGATTGGGTATCTCGGTGGCCAGATTCTTCTGTCACTAAAGCTGGTGAAAAGTCACATTACCATGGCCCCTTCCAGAGCTCTCGGATCAGAGCTGTGATATTATTCTGCATGTTCCCTTTTCATCTGGGGCACTGGCTTGCAAACAAATATACATACACAGAGCTGTTCCTCCTTTTCCCATGTGCCCATGTTAGTGGAAATCATTGGGAACACTAGGTCTAGGGAGCAGAGATGTGTCTGCTCAAAACTCGTTCAGGAAATCCCAAACCATGGAGGAATGCTGGGTTAATTTTTCATCTGAGTATCAGCTGAAAGTAATGTAAACCCCAAATTAATGCAGACAATGCCTAGTCTGGTCTGCAGGCCCTCTGTATTTTTGAATTCTTTTCTACTAAAACTCAATAAAAACATGGGGGTGGAAGGTGCTGCTGGGAATTTGCTTTTTGTTCTGCTTAAGTGCTGTATTTCTCAGCAGTCTTCAAGTTGCTCAGCATGAAGATATTGTTACATTAGAACTACTGTGGGTTTAACACAATTCGGAATTTGCAGGCAAATGGATGTATTGTGTTGGGGCTTATCCACAAAGGACTGTGAAACTATAAATTACAACCCAGCTGCATTCTCTTATCTGGATTTTTTTTTCCCCCATGTGCCTGTGAGTCCTCCCCTGTTCACAAGCAGAAGGTGTAAGGAGAAACTCAAGTGAGAAAAAGAGACATAGGCCTGAAGTCAGAAGGGACCCTGACCCTGGAGATCCTGTCCATGTCCACGGATGCTTTCCATTAGTGTCCGTAGTGCTTTCCATTAGCAGAGGAGGTGATGCCTTTGCATTTAGTGTTTTTGTGATTTCCTGAGAACTTTGTTTCTGTAATTCTCCCTAGAAAACTGTGGCAGATGGGGTAATAGTCAGCATATCCACTGAATGCTTCTCTGACAAGGAGGAAGAAGGGGGCTACTGGTTCTCGCGGATTGCTAAATATGGAAGTAAAACAGAGGATCCACCCATGTTATGTTCTCAGCTGTTCTTCATCCTCATTCTTCCTCTTTGAAGAGAATGAAAACCCCCAGTAGGTCCCTATGGGAGAGGTAGGAGACACTTACACTCTAGAGTAGTTGGAGACAAGGCTTTAGCATCTCTTGCTAGTCCTGGGCAGGTTTTGCTGACCTTGTCCCAGTTACACAGCCAAGGCCAGGTAATGTGCCAGAGCCCTGTGCCACAAGCATGGACACCTGACTTGGGGACAACACCGGAACAACCAAGTCTGTCTGGGCAGAGGTGCTGCACCACAGAGAGACAAGTTCTTGGCTTTCATTCTTCAAAGCAAAGGGCCACGTTAGCCGATTTGAGTGATACTCTGCACACCTGCTAGCCAGTAATAGGCTGAAAGCCCAATGACCCCACCATAATGTTGTTATGTTTATTTGCTTCCTTTCAAATGGCTGTTTCTATAAAGGATGCTGACAAATGGGACCTGAACTCATGCATTTAGTGGGCCAGGAAATAAATATATCACAGAGACAGTACTTCTTTGGACTCTTCTGAGACTTAGGAGTTGCTGGCCATTCTGTTTGCTGGCTCAGTTTAAGCAGCAGAAATGTCCATGTGTTCTGTCAAAGCACTTTACTTGTGACAGGCAAAGTGCTGCCCTGAACTGGAAAACCATTCAGAGCAAATAAATGCATTAATTCAATGCAGAGTATCTTATATTTGATACACGCCACTTCCTAATCACTTTACTGAACATCTGGATTGCCTTGAAATGAAACCAGTGATGGCGTCATCTTCAATTTGGACATGGGATCCATTTCGGAAGGCTTTTTCCAGGAGAGCACCTCTTGGATCTTGGTATGATTTAGGTTGTGTCCTACAGGTCTAATCCAGAGTAAATACAATTAAGGGTTGCTTCACTGCTGAAGGAGGGCAGAAAGTAGTGCACAGGAGCCAGCTGGGCCCTTTGGTACTTGTGGTCCAAATTGTAGAATCATATTAAAAAGTGCAGATGTTACCAAGGAACAGGGATTTTTCATGTGTCTGAAACAGGGTCTGGGCCCCTTTCTCTTAGGGCGGTACAGGTATGTTCTTGCAGAAGAAATGAGAATAATTCATTCTGACTGTTAACGTGGTACGAGAGGCTGAAGTTAACCCCACGGTGCTGGTAAAAGTTGCAAAGGAACACAGTGGCTGCAGAGACACTGCACTGGCTGCCCTGTGTGAGCGAGAGCGATGACTTAATGAACGAGAGATGCACTCACATTGCAGCGACTCGGGCTCAGCTGAGCAACAGCAAGAACTATTTGCAACATCTTTTTGTCAACATCTGTTTGTCTCTGAGTTCATGAAAGTGGAACAAATCTCATTGATTTTTTTTTTCCTTGCGTTGAAATTTTGCACAATTGTTTCTGTTATTTTGGCAGCCAAAATGATGCTGGAATGTTTCACCTTCTTTTTCCAAGTTTTTGAGTTGAGTTGTTCAGTTGAGGTTTGTCACATAAACCATGAGGTTTTACTTCTGCTGCTAGCCAAATTATAATCTTTATATCATAAGCCTTTTGTTGTTTATTTCTTTTTCTTTAAAACTCCAGCTTCTGGAATCATGAGAATGCATGAAAATCTCTACTGCTTTCTGTCATGTGTTTGTTTTCCCTTGAGTTTTTAGCAATGAGAGCTGTGGAGAAACTTCTGGGTGTCATCTGAGAGATGAAAAATGGAATTCATTAAATTTCTTTTTTTTTTTTTTAAATACCACTGGGATAATTTTCGGAAACTATGACTCATCATTTTCAATGTTTAGATTTGGCAATGCTGTAGTTCTCCATGCTGCTTCCCCATGACCAGGAGTGTCGGAAGAAGCCATTTGGGGCTTGTCTCCACGGACAAGTTCCAGCACAGAGAGCCAGGGTGTGAATTCACAGTGCCCTACTTAAGCTGCACAGATTCTCCATGAGGATGCAGAGTGTGCAGTCCCTGCCCTTGGGAAGCATTCTCGGGGCATTTCTCTGTAACACCCAGCATGTGGTTCAGAGGCCCTAGAGCTCACACCAACCTGCTCCAGGTCATGGACTGAAGGCAGCAGGGCCATTCCATGCTTCAAACTGCACTTACTGGCATGGACACAGCTCCAAGGAGATGCTGCTGTGGGTTTTCGAGCACCTCGCAGCTGTGCTGTGCTGTGCTGTGTGGTTGTAGTGGGTGCGATACCTTTGGGTGCTCCAAGTGATGCTGAGCCTCCTCAGGTGCCCCGGGGCTGGCTTCTCCTCTTCCTCCTGGCACCCATTCCCTGTATCTGAAGGGGAAACTGAACTGATCCATTTTCTGAGCCTGTTGATGAGGACTTGTGGCTCTGGAGCCGGCCTTTCCACTCAGCAGAAGCAGATGTGCTCAGCAGCAGCCAAGGGCCGTGTAGGGAAAGCAGTGACCCCTTTGTGACCTCTGGGGGGCTTTGTGAGGCTTGTGTGACTTGGTTTAACACTGGAACTTGCCTGTGGGTTCCCAACCTTCAGATTGCTATGAGCATGGCTTGGCTCCTTGGAGTCACAGAATCACAAAAATATTTCATTTACAGAATCACAGAATCCACAAGGTTGGAAAAGACCTTGGGAAAGCGCTTGGGCACTTAGTGGGGAGCACACTGGATGAGGATAAGATGAGCTTGAGGGAGCAGTTTGAAGTTTCTTTTGGCTGTCCCCATCAACTATAGAGAAAAAATGGAAAATGAGCCAGTGGGGTATACCTGGTAAAGGGGCACAAGGGGGAGAAGAAGCCACTTAGGAATTATTCAGCCCCTGGTGAAGGAAAAGCTGTGGTGGCTGCAGGATACCCGCTGTACCCAAGGCCAAGTTTAATCAGCTGCTGGGATAAAACCCAGGAGACAGAGATGTTGCTGCTAGAGCAGCTCCTCTGGCCAGGCCAGGTGGGAGGGAAGAAGCTGCTGTGGCTGGAGCCCCCGGGAAGGGCACTCTGCCATGGGGAAACCAGGATGCTGCAGGGTGCACCAGGGTGGAGGAGGGAGCAGGCTGAGGTCTCTGCCCCTCAGGAAGCCGTGAGGGATTTGTGTGTTTTCCAAGGCAGCAGAGACAGGATGCTGAGGGGTGGGAGACAGACAGATTTCCTTCTGTAGTGAATAGACTGGGGTGGGGGATGGCGGCTCTGATTTAACCCTTGCCTGTTCCTTTCATCTCCAAAATGAAGTGGTGGCTTAGGAAACCATTCCAAGAAACTGCAGAAATGAGAGGCACAAAAAGTACTGGGTTGTTGGCACCAGGGTGATGCTGTGAGTTTATTATCCCAGTTCACTCGCCCCCAGGCATGTCTCCTTGGCTCTGGCATTCTTTTTTACTTTGAAGTTTGTTTGTTCAGTGGCACTGGCATTGCTATGACCCACATGAACACCAGTGATGCCAAGGGAGAGGCTTATGGGACATTACCTTGCGTCAGGTAGAAGCAGGTCATGGGAGACAGCTGTTGGTTTGGGTACTGTAACAATTTCTTGGCAGAAGCCTGAAAAAGATGGGATTTCATTTGTCTTTTACATCAAGGGTGGGGAAAAAAAAATCTTAGGAGTAACTCCTGAAATGGTTTCCATTCTTGTTCAACAGTGAAGGCTTTTCTGCATCTCTGGTAAAGTCATTAATAGGATGATCTAGAGGAGTGGAGAAGTCGAAGAAAACCCAACTACCATCACCTCCCACTCCCACAAAGCCCTTGGAAATGCTGTGGAAACAGGACCTGCGTGAAGACCTTTAGGGCACAACAAGTACATGAAGTATTTGGGAGAGGTACCTGCAACATGGGAATCCAGAGAAAACTACTTTGTTTACTGCACCAGAGTCTCCCAGAGCTGTGGAGAGTCCGCACGGCTGAAAGTTGGCAGCCGGGCTGCAGGTGTGGTGAAAGAGACGTGTTTTCTAAACACACCAAATACTTATTGCTCCGGCCTTTTGTAGATAAAGATCAGCTCTGACTTTAAAAGAAATTATAGCAGAAGTGCTTGTATCTGGGAGGATGAATATCTGCTCCCAAGTTGGGCTTTGTAGAATTGAACTTCATAAACAAATTACTTGATGTGATTAACCAAGTCAGAGGGTTGAAGGAAATGTGCCTCTGACTGTGACAGTATCGGGGTGGAAGCTGTAATGTGTTGGCTGGAGAATTATCCTGGGTAGGAACAAACAGCCACAGGTTCTTGGGTGTGAGGTTTCCCATTAAAACAGTATCTTCTCTCTGAAAAAAAAAAACCCACAGGAGAAAAAAAATAACCCTCTTGAAAGCCTGAATTTTTTCTGAGATTCAAAACTGTCTTGACTCTGCAGGTGTTTGATGTGCAAGGATGGCAGAGAGCAGTTGTGAACCAAAAAGAGCTAAGAATTTGTAGGAAAAAATCTGGTATCTAGACTGACCAGATAAACAGTTTTCAGTAGCTCTGAAAACATTTCTGCCCTATGATTGTGCTAATTTCACTAGGAAAAACAGTCCCTGCACTAGTTTTATGAGTTTGAAGGTTGGAATACACAGATATTGGCCTACTTGTTCCTATGGTAAAGGTGACTTTAAAAAAAACCCCAACCAAAACTTAAATATAAAGCAAGCAAAAAAATGAATGTTTTGATGATGACATGGGCAAAAAAATATTGCAAAAACAAAATGAAAAACATTTAAAGCCTGAAATGGGGTGGCAAGCAAAACAAGCTGACCTTCTCAGAGCCTGCTTCAAGAAACAAAAACATTTCCTCATGCCAAGCATGCTCTGCATGAGCTGAGTTTGCTTGGTCTCAAGCTGATGACAGTAGCTTTTGCTGCTTTTGACAAAACAAATAATGCAATGGGGATGATGGTTCTCTGTTAGGGCAGTTTTTTTTTTCTTTCTTCCAACTGAGATGTCAGGTCCCTGCCTGGTATCTGAGCTCATTCACAAACTGGGCAAGGCTGGACAAGCCATTTCACCCAGAATGAAAATCCTGCCACAGCTGGGATGTGTAAAGGGTTGAAGCAAATACTGCTTTGTGCTGTCTGGAAATTATTCACTTGGGATAAAAACACATGTTTAAGAGGAGATTTCAACCCTTTCTCAGGTGGGATTAGCTATGCTTTGGTGCTCACAGCAGTTGACAAGAAGGTGACAGTGGGAGAACACAATGTGTTGTGCTGTTGTCTAAAAGCAGGAGGGTAGGTGGGAACCTTGCAGGCAGGTTTCTGCCTGCAGTGCTTCTGGTTTGGTACACCTGGCCTGTGGCAGGCAAACCTGGATTGCCCTGTGTGTCCTCACGAAGCTGGGCAGCACAGGGCTGAGGTCGCAGCAGCCACCAGTGTCACTGGGGCAGCCACCAGTGTCACTATGTGTCCCTGGTGAGCTGACAGCATGGGCAGAGGCAGTGCTGTGTGCAGAAAAGCTCTGGAGGTGGGTGTGGGGGAGAGGGAGGATGGAGAGATGTGGGACACCTGGGCTGTGCAGAGAGTGCAATGGGTGAGTGGGACCATGAGGGCAGGTGACATCCCTCCCTCCAGTGAGCACTGTCCATCCCATCCGGTCCAGCCTCTGCCCCCAGGCTCCAGCCAAAGTTCCCACCCCATCCAATTGCTCCAATTAGTGCTGTGGGGTTTTTTTCTTTACTAAGAAGGTGGCTCGAAACCTGCCTGTTTTTGAGTCCAGCTCCCTTTAATCTGTCCCTACCATGATTGAGGTTAACAGAGTTTCCTGCCCAGCAGCCTCTTTGGCAAATTAGAGAGAACCAGTGAGACACTGTCAATAAACTTCCCACTGTATAGATTTTGTCCAGCAGAGCCTGAATAAATTGGGTCATGCTGCCATATGTAATCCATGCACTTGAGGTTTGACCTAGCTCCTGTGCAAACCAGTGGGCAGGGATGTGTCTGGGAGCTGGACTGGAGCTCTGGCTGAGACAGCTGAATTTTGAAAGAGCTGGGGTGGAGCCGTGCCCTTCATTTTTGTGGACCAGTTTCATTTGTACAGGAAGATGATTGATGTCTTCCCGCGGGAGCTTTTGTCTGTGCTGGAGTGTGTCTCGAACAACATTGCCAAGATACCTTGGGGCTGGGTTAGGTAATTATTTTGTGATTAGATACTGAAATCAAATAAATAAGTTAATCATTTTACAAGTTCAGAAGAAAATACATTTATTTAATCTGAAACTTCTTCACAATGGCAATGCATAACTCTGTCATCTTCTGCATGGTGTTGGCCTCAGGTCAGATGATTTCCCACCAAACAACTCGCTAGCTTCTCATGGCCCTGGTAATGCAAAGTCACCTGTTCAGAAGGAGGCAGGATTCCTGTCCTTCTCTCCTTTTGGCAGTTGATGTGAACCCTGCAAGTGGTGGTGATGGGCCAGTGTGGCTGCCATCAGTTGTCACAGTTCGTATCGGCAGCACAGAAAAGATTAGTGCACTAACAGGGGAGACTCCTCTTTTGAAAAGAGGCTTTAAATGATGTCCAGAACCACCACAACGATATGGTTTTTACATAAATAATAATTAATTACATGTAAATCAGCCTTTTCCCCACCCCTTCCATTAGTATCATCTTTGCTAAGCTCTCTGTCTTGTTTCTGCCCGCTCACTCTGAGTAGTTGAATGGCAACAGACATCATTTGCAATGCTAACGTCAGACACGGGTCAACATGGACAAGGAAAACACAACCCGGGGTTTTATCAATGCAATAACAGCCAGTTCTGTCTAGAGATGGCAGTGTACTGGGGTTTAACCTCTTCACTGCCACAGAGCCAGAAACAGCAGGAATTTACTTTTCTGGTTTCCTGTTCTGCTGTTTCCAACTTCTTTTCAGCCCTTTCCTTCCCCTGGCCACTCTCTTTTTCCCCCCCTCTCTCCCCTTTCTGGTGTTTACTAGAGCATCTGGTAGTGTTTATCTCCCAAGACACAGGAGACTGTTGTTTTCATAGATATGTAACTAGCCTAAAAGCTTTAATCTTTGTTGATGTTGGACTTTTGGATTAAAAAATAGTCATAATAGTGGAAAAAGTTAAGATGAAATAATACTTCAGCATAGAACACTTTGGAGACAGCATCAACAGAAAACCCTTCACAGGGAAAGCTGCAATTACTGCATCTCCTTCACAGGCAATGCTGAACTTGTGGGGAGAGCAGGGCAGGGAGTGAGGAGACCAATTCCCTGAGATGAGACTGCTTGTCCCGCTGGAAGCTGAAAGTGTGGCATGTCCTCGTGGAGATTTCTGCATGTGCTCCTGCAGCAGGAGTTTAAGCAGACCCAGAAATGCCAACAAGATGTCAGAAATCTGTTTCCATCTCTGCTGGCTTCCAATGCTGCCTTCCAGGAAGGGAAGGAGCCGGTCTGGCCTTCAGCAGAGCCAGACTACACTTGACCTGGGGTTTGTAGCCTCTGTGGAGTACTGGAGGTCAGAGGAGGAGATGGTGTTTTGGATTTGGTCTCCTGCTCTAGAGAAGTACATTGGTTTTCTCTGGAAGCTTCAGAGATGCTGCGATTGGGTTAATTAGAAGTTGTCAAGATACAGCAAGAAGTGTTGCTGTCATCAGAGAGATGTAGAAAGTGTTACAGAAATTGGGTAGCAAAAGGCAGGTAGGTGTCTGCTATCTGCAGCAGATCTTATTTGCTGCCTTCCCAGGGGACTAGGCACTGTCCCAAACCTGCAGCAAAGTCAGCTAGGCTGGAAGCAGACCTGCAAAATCCGGGTGGCTGTTGCTTTCCTAGCAAGAATATATTCAGTTGCTAATATTGTAAATGCTTGGTGGTACATTTTTATAGCAATAGCATTTATGTAACTTAAGATTTTTATGTAATTTAAGATTTTAAACTAAATGTCTTAATTCAGGTGCTACATACTCCACTTTCCACCCCTGCTCACCTGCCACATAAGGTGTAAACCTGACTGTAACCTCTCCCAACTTCTTGGGATAAAACATTTTTGGAAAACCCTCACTTTGGGAATGCAGCGAGCCGATGAAAGGGAGCTTAGCAGTAATGAACCAGGCTAATAAATTACCTAATGTCACCTTAGGACAGGTCCGTGGCCGCCTGTCACACAGCAGCACATCAAGCTGGAGATGCACAGTCGGTCTCTCCTAACCTTTGTACCTCCTCCCGCTAACCAGGGAGCTGGTTCTGGAAAAGACCAGGCCTGTGGAGTCCTGCAAACTGAAGGGTAAAATATTAATAAGCCAAAGAGGAGCTGGAGGTGTCAGTGAGGCTCCTGCACAGCGCAGCCATGGGGGAGAGGGCTGCTGGTCTCCACACAAAGGGAATGGCAAACGGCTTCTCCGCAGAAAATTTCACCCGACCAATTTTTTTTGCATGCAAAAATGCAGATTCAGCAGCACCAAAACGGTCTGTGCACACATGCCAAACTTGTCATTTATAAAAACTCAAAAAAGCTCTGACAAATGCTGAAGCTGTTAGTTTTGACACTTCTGACATGAAACACTTTGATTTTTCATTTTGAAACTACTTTGTGTTCAAAATGTCCTTTAATTTTATTTTCAAGCAAGGGGGTGTGTGTCTTTTTTCTTATTCCCCCAAAAAAATCAGAATTGAAATGAAATCTTTGGATTGACTCAACATGAAATTGTTCTTGGATTTTTAATTCCACGAGGCTTTTTTTTCTTAGATGTGTTTGGCTTCAAGTCACTTCTTTTTCACCCCCAAAATTTGCCAGTTGGTTTATCAAGAACCACAGCGAACATCAGCCCCTTTGAAGGGGCGCAGCTGCCACAATAGAATATTTTTTTCGCGGCTGTCAGTTGCAGAAAGAAGGGAAAAAAAGAGCCTTGCTTTTGCTTTCCAGGAGATTGAGTTCATTTTCTATCTGACAGGGATAAATAATAAACAGTATTTTTTTTTTTTTCTGCTGTGAGGGATTGTGTTACGTTATCTGTTTAAACATTCCGTTACATTTTAGTAATGTGAATAATGATTATTCCTGTGCTTCTGAGCTCTCTCTCTTGGCTCGGGCGCCGGAGGTTCAGGAGACACCTGGCATTGTTGACAGAGCGCTGAACTTGAACGCCTCTCACTGTGACAGGGCAAGCCCAAATATTTTGGGAAGAGTCCTTGTTATGTTACGACAGGGGTTGGTAGCACTGATGCTGGGGACGGGTTTTGCTTTAATACAGAGCTGATTATGCTTTATTATTCGGGGAACAGCGTGAACTTTGGCAGGCAGGCTGCTGGGAGAAGGAGGATTGCACTTGGGCACTTCTTATTTGTAGGATGTGCTGAAGGTCTTCCAAGAGATGCTGTCTCTCAAAAGAGGCCAGGATAGGAGGCCCTGAAAGACGTTTTTCTGTGGGTGAGAAAGTGGAAGAAATAAAGCTTTTTTCAAAATAATATAAATGTTTAATGTGGTCCCTACATGTAGACAAATACCTGGGGAAGAGCTTGGATTAAAATACCTTTTTAATCATATTTTCTATCCCTCAAGGTGGTGTTTGCTTCCCACAGTGTACATCTTTCCTCTTTTATTGGTTTCCTCTCCTAAAAGTCAAGCTGCATCTTGGCAGTGCTTTGTGCATCTTCAGTACTGCACAAGTGTCCAGCTCGTGGTGTTTAATTGGTCATGGACTTTCAACAAGATTGGATGTCTTGTGGCGTTTGCCAATTCACGTACAGCAGGTAATTATATTCAGGAAGCAATAGGAATTAAATGACATTAATTTCCATGAATATTCATTTAAGAATCTCGACCAAATTCAGGCAGATTAATAGTCCAACACAAATACAATGGCTATTCATTGCCCCCACAGGAAAAGGAAATATGTATTGGCTGGCAGCTCAGGACAAATGGAAATGTGCTATAGAAAAGTTATCTCTGGGTGGCTTCTGGTACAGTGGCGGCTGGAGAGACACCTCCAGGAGTAAAGAGGATTAGTATGGGTACGGACTTGGGGAGCCTTTCCCATCCACTGAGGAACCCAGAGGAGTCTGGGGTGAATCCAAGACTCATGTCTCTGCACTGCCCATGCAAATCCAAACCAACTCTGACTGCAGTGGAGCTCCTCTGGACTCACAACAGAGCAAAATGTCATTTATTCTGTGCCTGACTCCCGCTGCCCTGTGTGTGGAGCCAGGCTCCAGCCTGCTCTGCCTGGATTGTGATGCTGTGGGGCAGCACAGCCATTTCTTTCCCTCACAAGCAGCACTAAGCTGGCTGTGCTGCTCGCTGCCT
>VWZW01002639.1:1976726-1994537 GCA_013397115.1 Edolisoma coerulescens
AAAAAAAAACCCCAACAAAACAACCCAAGGCAGCGAGCGGGGCGCGGGCAGCTGCGCGGGCAGGGCTCCGCGGGGCGCAGCGCAGCCCCCTCCCCACCGCCCGGCAACTATTAATGACCGGGCGGCCCCGGCGCGGAGAGCATCGCCGGGCGGGCTGCGGAGCGCCGCGCTTTTAGCGAGTCTTCTGCTGCCACTTCGCTGTAATGATTTTAATTGCGTGTTTTTGCTTTGAGTGAACCAAGCCGAGCGAGATTACTTTTTTTGTTTTTCTTTTTTTTCCGTCCTTTTCCCCCCCGGTTCCCCCCAAGGCTGGCAGCGGCGGCAGCGCGCAGCCCTCCCGTCCCTGCCCGAGGTTCTGCCGCCTGCGAGCGCTCTCAGAGCCGCTTCTGTAGAGAAGCTGGAGCCCAACTTCTGTGCTCTGAAGTTTAAGGTTTCATTTTTAGTAACTGTTCTCGGAGTGAGTAATGGATGTGTACCGCTCGTAGCGTGTCGTCTACACCATATAGCCTGCTGATTTCTAGGGTGCTGGATGGTTCTAAATATTAAAACAGTTCTCTAAACTGTGTTGCCTTTCCATACAGTTTTTCTAAACTTGGATTTTACCTGATTTGACCAAATGTTGATGTCACTAGTGACAGCTGTTTAATTAGACAAAGTTAGAACCGTGTCATCAAAGAAACTTTTTTGCTTGTGCTGTTAATCCATGGCTTGCTTTAATATTTTGGAAAACAGGCGTTTTGCTTGGTTTAGTATTATTTTTACAGTTTCTGTTACTGCTGAGAAGCTCTTACTTTTTGCAAGTTTGAGAGAGCCTGAAATAACTCAAGTTCCCAGAGAAGCGAGTGTGGGCAAGGAGGTACCGGGCATCTCTGCAACTAGATTTGGGGGAAGATAGGGAAAACGGGGCTACTCGTTTCAACTTCTCTCCTCTGAAGCTTTTCCCCTGCACATTTTATTTGAACTATCTTCCAACCATACTGAATGGACCAGGGCACTGGGGGAGGAAGCTCTTCACTGGTTACCATTCAAAAGGTGTCGGCTAAAATCTCATTGCAAAAAGGTATTGTAGCTTTAACATCTTGCATTGGCAGCATTCTTCCCCCTTAGTCTTTGGATTAGTCATTGTATGAGAGACAGGAAAAAAAAAAAATCACTTTTTTTTTTTTTCTGGAAAAAGTAAAGTAAACAGCCTCCAACAAGTGAACCTTGACAACCCAGATTAAGGAAGGCAGGAGAGATCAAACAAAGCTGCTGCTGGGCTGTTGTCAGGAGCTGCCTCACTGAAAGCTCTGGACTATTCGATCAGGCAGCAAGGCTATATGTTCACTTATGCAGAAATGGACCATTACAAATGCTGATCTTTGTCGTGAAACCAAAGGATAACTCTGAGAAAAATAATGACTGTTGCAAACGAGGCTTTCTGTTGCTTACAATTCTGATTGCAAAGTTAGTTTTTTGTGCATGGGCTGGGGTTTGGGTTTGGTGTTTGTTTTTTTTTTTTTTAAGTGATGATGGTTTGAAGTGCGTTTATACACTTTCAGAGGGACTTAGGATTTGATTTTGTTCACGCTCTCTAGAGATACAGAGAAGAAGGCGTTACAGTAGTGTAATGCAGGAAAATGTAAAAGTTCTGTGGTATTCAGCTTTTATTTCTGTATCGCTGAATTGTAAGGAAACGTGGATTTGGTTTTTTTTCAGTGTGTAAGTTCTGTGTTGGTGTATAATAGAGGAGTTTGGTTGTGATTAAGCGCTGTATGTTGGATGACTGCATTCCTGGAGTTTGGAAAACTTGTAATATCTTTCCTTCGTACACGTTGCCAAGTAGTCAGGATGGACCTTGGTTTTGATACGCCAGGATTTTTACAAACTGTGTGTAATGCGTCTTCATGGCTGTATCAGAGAGACTGTTACTGTGTAGTTTTTTAATGGAAATACCAGTAAAGAGTATTAATAGACACTTGATTTTACTTCAATAAACAGTTAGAATTTAAGTACTAATGGAACTGAACCAGGAGAGTGAGGTTAGTTTTGTTGTGTGACAGTTTCATGTTTGTATTCAAACACTTAATTGCAAACTTTACAAATGTGTCCCTTTCATTTAAGTATTCTAAAGCAATGGAAATATCTATTAAAAAAAAAAATCCAAGTAAGAGGCTGTTACCCTAATATATATTAATCAGGAGGCAGACCAAGTGCACATCTGCTGAAGAATTAAGAAATCCCAAATCTTTTTTGCATAAGCATTTTTTAAATTAGCAGTGCAGATCACACAATAAGTACCTTATACTTTTGTAAGGTAAGGTTTCATAACTGTCCAGCATAACTTATTCTAAAGCCTGTAGATTTTTATGGTATATATTTTAATTAGACAATAAAAAGTATGTGCATTAAATATGCACATGTATGCTATTAAGCCATTTTGCGTAATGTGTAAATTTTTTTAACATCTATAAACATTTTCTGCTTAAATCAGTTCCACCAGTAACCGTAACACAGCTGGGTTTTGCCCTGGTAGAAGGAGCAAGGAAGTTGAGCAGGGAATTATGCATCGGACATTAGTGTGCAGCATACGCTGCAATATGCATTTCTCATGGAGTGGATCACCTTTTTTAAGGGCTAAAATTTGCATTATCATCCTTGATGTGATATACTGTAAACATTTGTAGTTCCTGAATTACTCCTGTTTCATAGCACTGTAAAAATTAGGAAAAAGGCTGGTAGTAAAAAGGCAATTTTATGGAATGTATCTTAGTGTTTAGTATTCGTACCTCTTGTGGTCACTTATATTGAGAGATTGAACTGGGTAATACAGTTCCTTATGTGAAATTTCTGTTGAGCATGTATTTGTATATCAAATGAAATAACATATGCACACACGTATGTAGGATATGTATGTAAAATGCAGTTATTTCTGCAAGGCTGTCCGGTTATTTATGGGGCATAATGATACTTCTGTCATCTTAAATTTTCTCCAAGAAGCTTTAATAAATTTAAATAGATTATATGCTGTCAGAAAATAGTATAAATTTTGTTTACGATTCACTTGCTTTAAGGTACTTATACTAAAGAAGCTCATTTAACCCCAAGACTGAGGAGCATTAAGTGGTGAGAGGAGTCTGCTGAAGAGCTGCTGCTGCCCTTTGCTCTTGTGATAATCTTAAATTACTACAATTTAATTGCAACTTCAAGGCACGGAGCTGAAATATTTTTACACAGCCGAGCCAGGGCTGGAGAAGGCTCGGTGAGGTTTTTGCAGGTAGCTGGGTGTCTCCTGGAGCTGCAGAGTCTCTTCAGGCCTCTCCTGCCCTTGGCAGCCCATTCAGCATCGCGTGTGCACGGACAGGGCGCCTGGGAGGGAGCTTTCCCGGGGGTTCCCGCTGCGGGGGGAGCGGGATCAGGCCCTGCAGGGCTCGGGTGCACCAGGGTTTTGTTTGCTGTCCGTATTTAAGCTGAATTAAACAGCGCATTTTAATTATTCCTCAGATGAGCCTTGCTGTCAGGTTGCTTCCCGGAGCTTTTCCCTGCGAGCCTCTGCTGGGGAAGCAGGTGGGAAGGGGCTGGCAGCTGGAGGGGAAGCCCAGGGGGTGGTCAGGATCGTGAGGACACGGTGGCACCCTGCGCTGAACATACGGCCCCTGGGTGTGGCGTGGTCCCCGTGTCCCAAGGGCTGAGCTCAGGGTGCAGTCGGCTGCCCTGGGCCTGATCCAGAGCCTGCTGGCATCAGCTGGGGCTTCTGCTGATGTCGCTGCCTTTGGCTTTTGGTCTGTGCCACTAACTCTTATCACTGAAACTTTTTCTCCCCCTCCCTCCATGTATAGTAGCGTGTTTTCACACCCGGCGAGCGCTTCAGCAGAGATGTGATGTGCAGGAGAAGCCAGAAAGCATTTGCTAGGTGGAATTTAGAGACGTTGTGCACTAGAGATCAGCAGCGTCTCTGCAACTGTTCTTAGAGGTCCTGGCAAGCAAACTTTATTCCAGTGCTTCGAAAGGTATGGCCAGGCTGGGAGCCCTGAACGTCGTGCCACCGAGGACGCGCGTCAGCGCCCGGCCGCGCTGAGGCACAACGCTGTTTAAATCGTGAGTCTGATTGTTTTTCTGTTGGCCAGATCCTTGTGAAATGCCTCGTTGCAAGAAGAAACGAAGAAGATCTTGTGGTTGCTAGAAGTGGTTGGTTTTGCGCTGACAGAAGCGCTGCTCGCAGCCTGCTCCCTGCGCCGTTCGATTCCCGCAGCTCGCTGTGCTGGGAATTGCAGCTCCTGCAGGTAACAAGGTGATGCCAGCGTAGAGAGAGGGGGGAAAAAAAATAGCGTGGAATAAATCATGCAGTCGTTAGAGGAGAAACTTAATTGTGGGATCTTTGTAGTCTTTTACTTGAAAAAGATATATTTTGTGCTGTAGAGGAATCAGTTTTACTGTTTTAAGGAGATCAGGTATTTGTTGGTTGGGATTTCTGGAGTGGTTTAACACGTGCTCTTTTTCCTTACTCCAGCACTGGAGCTCCCAAGTTAGAGAAGCTGCTGGCTCTGTTCGTGTGCAGCCTTCTCTGCAAATGCGCTCTGGGGTTTTCTCTTTCTGTTCTCCTGGCACGGGTCTCTTCCATGCATGCAAGTGAGCAGGCTTATGTCTAATGGCTGTTTGGATGTGGCAAGTATCCAGAATAATCCTGATGACTTTTTGTTCCGCGTCATTCTGCAAATGAAGACGGGATTCTACAGAAAATGGGCAAAGAGTTTCTCCCCAAGAAGCATCTGGTACCTGAGGAGGACTAAATAATTTTTCTCCTCTCGTTGACCCTCCCGGTGCTGTTTTTAAAACATCTCCATTTTAGTGCCTTGAAATTGCAATTAAGTTGTAGTAATTTAAGATTATTGCAGAAGTGCAAAGGGCAGTAGAAGCTCTTTAGAAGTCTCATCTCAACACTTAATGCTCCTCAGTCAGGGGGTTAAATGAGTTTCCTCAATGTGAGTACTTAAAGTAACTAAATCGTAAACAAAATTTATACTATATTCTGACAACTAATAATCTATTTAAATTACATTAAAGTATGTGTGTGAAAATTTAATTAAAGGCAGAAATACTGTCAAGCCCTGTAAATATCTTGACAGATCTACTGAAATGGAACCCATATCGTAAAATATTTACATAGATCTGATGGGCTACAGTGTTTCTGGGAGTGCTGTTCTGAAACTAATTGTGGGCTTTTTTCCCTTCCAGTTTCCCGTTCAGTTGCAATGGTCTTGGAAAGCAACACAAATAAATACCCAGAATGTTTTATTCGGATGATTCTCCAGTGTATTGTTTACTGCTAATGGCACTGCCTGTACAGTGCTTGTCACTGGTGTGTTTTTATTAGGAGAACCTGTTTCCTCACTAAGTCAGTTTAATTCAGAGGAACAGGGAAAACCGGGGCTCCGCAGCGTTTGCGGTGTGTCTGCGCTGGATGTGCGGTCTGTAAGTCAGCTTTCTCCTGGCTGTGTGTCCCAGAGCACGGTGCTGCAGCATCTCCTGCGCTGCTGTGACTCTCAGTTGAATTGATTTTTCAGGTAGAAAGAGCTTACAACCTTTTTTCCAAGTGTTTGAGCTCTACATGGAAGTGTTTCCCGAAGTGCACTCGGGGTGCAGCACCCTCTTGCTGGTGCACCTGCAGGCATCTCTGTTACGCTACGTGGTCCAGGCTGTTTTAAGATGAGGAATGTTTTGCCCCAGGTATAACTGGGTCTGTCTGAAGCTTCAGCCCAACTTTGGTCCTTCTTAAAACCCACTGGCTGGAATTCTGCAGGTGGCTTTGCTGGGATGGTGCAGCATGAGCCGTGCTTTCTCATCACCCCATCACGGCTTGGAGCAGACTCCTAGCTTTTCTTGCCTGGAGTGTACACCCTGGAGCTGCAGGGTCGCAGGAGGAGGATGAGGATTTGGGCACGGAGAGAGGGATGCGATGGGAGCGTGGTGCTGGGGAGCCCAGGCCAGGTGCTGGGCACCGAGCGCTGACAGCCTGACAGAAGGTGGCACAGTGCGGCAGGTTGGCTGCAGCCTCCAATGGCATCGTTAGTTTTCCCCTCTTCGCCAGACATTTCCTTTCATGTTGGATCCGAGTTTTAGCTGTACTTCCCGATCAGTCTTGTCATCTTGTTGCTAACAATTAGGGTCAAGTGTCTTTCCTTGGGCTCTCCACAGTCTCTGTGTCGGTGTCCCTCCCCCAGCTCCCTGGCTAAGCTGTTTGTTCATTAATTAGTGGATGGGGCATATTAACACATCAGTAAACCGGAGTAGTCAGACTTCCCAAGGCATCTCGGGAAGCCCTCTCCGGTTTTATGTGACCGGACATGCACTGCTGCTGATTTAGATAGCGGAGCCGATGATGCCAAAGTGTTAAGAGAGAGATAAATAGAGAGAGCCCAGCAGTAAGCAGAATGTCATGTCTCTATTAAAAAGCTTGTGATAAAGGAAGATAAAATGGTGAGGGGGGATTGCTGGAGTGTTCAGAGCAGCCACTAAACATCTGATCACAAAAATCGATGCTGAATTCCCTTTCCTGCACAACACTTGCCTGCAGAATTCTGTCTGAGCCTGGGTCTGGTTGCAGCGAGCGGTGGAGCCCTGAAAGGACTTTTGTTCTTGCCAGAACGATGGCCGGGGGTTCTCAGGGATTCAGGAGCTGTCTGAGCTGGGATTCAAACATCCCTCCCAGGTTCCTTTTGAAGTGGTGTTCCCGGGATGCTGATGAAGTTGTTCCAGGCTCACGCTGGGGCTTGTTGCTCTGTGCTGCCTCATACCTGGATTTCCTGGGTGCCCTGGCCACCTGCCTTTCTGTCAGTCTGGAGCTCAGGCCTTGGCAGAACAACACTGAGGCAGATTTTTGTCTGTTGGAGTTTTTTCTCAGCTGGGTGCAGGGGCTGCTCTGCAGAAGTGAAAAATGGGAGTGATTCTAAAGAAAAGAGTGGTCGCAGCAGACAGGAGAGGAGTGGGGTTAATTCTCCCAGTGCAGTAAAACGTTAAATCATCACAGCCTTGTTTGCTGAAAGGATGTTGATCATTCCATTAAGGAGGATTAAGTAATTAACTGATATTTCTTTAGGAACCCATGTCAGTTTCAAAAAGCATCTTCCTAGTGTTGCACAGTGAATGTGAAGCGTATGTTTTTCTGCTGCTGGAGAGCTGGGAGATGAGTGTGAGACACCTCTTCCTAAGAAACTTCTGGGAATACCAAGGGAGCAGAAATAAGGGTGGGTTTTTTACAACTAAAATGTGCTTTTCTAATAGATTTTTGATTACAAGGTTGTCTTTCATGGATTTTGTCGAGTGGGCCTGATGCAAGCCTCATTTCAAGGGTATTCTGTTTGGGATTAAGAAGTTAAAACCTTCTCGAAGGGTTCTTTTTGGTGCTTGCATTTTTATTTTTAATAATAGTTTTTATGTTGTAATAGTGAGCTCACTGACAGTGAGTCATGAACTCTGTCTTCCATGAACCTCATGACAAATCTCTGTTAGCCGGTCAGGCAGCTCGTCCAGCCCAGTTCCCACGTTTTGTACTTGCACTGGAAAGAAAAATTCCATTGAAATCAGTCTTGTAAATCCTCCTTTTCCTTCTGTGGCAGAAACCCCCTTAAAAGCAGTGCAGTGCAGGGGGCTGTGGGGCATCACGGAGGGGCTCCCAGCATTGGGTTTGGAGCACGCTGAAGCTGGATTTGGCTGGGAAGGGCTGGCAGTGCAGGGCAGGATGTGTCTGGCCAGGGTTTTGACGTGGGCTGGTGCTCAGTCAGGTCAAAAGAGTGTTTTGGAGATGGTGCACGTGCAGGTAGAGGAGCAGGTGGGCAGAGGAGAGCAATGACAATATTCTTCAGTGCTTCATTTTTGAAGGCTCAGATTGAAGCCCCTGGATGAGAGGAGCAGGGGGCCGTGTTAGCGCTCCCGCGTCCCGTGCTCCCGAGCTCGCTGCCGTTCTTCCAGGGTTCAATCTGCTTTTTGCCTCAACAAATCACCAAATTTGGCATTAACCTCCTCAAATCGCTGCTGTTTCTTGTATACTGGTCCCAACTTCTAATACCGCAGTTAGTGACGCTGAAACTGCACCCAAACTGAAATTTTCTGTGCGGGAGATGGATTCTGCCCGGCAAATAGCATAACCCAGTGGCACCAATTGTGTTAGTATTGATACTTTCTGCTTTCATAACAGCTCTCCTTCTCAAGCAGGGCTCCTTCAGACAGTACCATGCAAACTCTCTTGATCAGTGTACTGTAAATTATTCCTCCCCCTCGGGTGAATTTCATAAATAGTTGTATTTCCATAAGACAGGCAGATCTAGCTTCAGTTATGTGGCCTAGGCCCTAAATACCCCTGTTGAAATCATGGGAGCTTCCTTGGATGGACTGAGTTTAAAAAAAAATTAAAATCAGTTTGGCTGCATAGTGAAGTCTTAGAATATTCGTGTGTGTCACATATAAGAATCTCTCTGGATGTTTGTGCAGAACATTACAGCCTGTGTCTGCCTTAGCAGATTTAGAAGAGAGATTTTTCTCAGTAAGTTTTGCAATAGTAATAATGTCTTAACAGCTTTAGTAATTAATTTCAATCAGAGAGTTGTCAGGGGCCCTATCCTGCTCTCATTGAATTAAATTAGTACTGGGAGAAGGTGGCTCTGAAATAGCTTGTAATAAATTGTTTTTGTTAGTTTTAAATGATATGCCTGTTCATGTGTGTTCAGATAATATATGATAAGGTTTGTAAAGCTCCCGAGCTGTAGGTTTGGAAAAGAGAAAATATATTTTTCAGTGCTAAATTACTTGATACCTAAAAGGCTTTGAAAGAGGAATGTCAGAAGTATGCAGCAAAATTATTGTTTGTACAAGTATTTTAAAGTTTTTTGCTGGCTTAACCCATCGGAGTTTTCTGAAGGCCAGTAGTGTGAGGAATGATGGTCTTACTCGGGAAACCTTTCTAATCCATCATTTTATTTACAGGATTTAGCTGAGAATGGGAGAAAACCATCTTGGTATATTTTAGCTGATGTTGTACCATGTACATTTGTTCTGGTTTTTTTTTTTCTTCACTTCTACGAAAGCAATATCTGCAGCATTCAAAAATACTGTTTCATAAAAGTTAAGATGGAACATTGCCTGTGAATTAAACTAAAATATCTTAAGCCTGTCCAGCATATTCCTGGCATTAAACAGTCAGAGAAGGCTAAATATTTCCTATTTATTTTTCAGATTGGCTGGAGTATAGTCTTTCAGGAAAAGGGTCTTCAGCCAGTTGAAGGGGAAATCTGATTTTTCAGCAAGTGCTTTATATTTACTGAGGAATTCTGAGTGCGCAGAAGCGTGTTGCATGGAAATGGAAATTTACTGTCTAGGATTTTTAGGGATTATAATTGATGCCATTAGATAGAGGCACGCTCACAGAGAGGTAAACTAGTAAATCTGAACAAACTGAAAAATAGTAGCTATAGGTGTCTGGCTCTGTTATCAAACTTGCTGCCTAAGCCAGAGTTTATGCACTGTGATAATGCTAATGACCGGCAGAGCCAATGATGCATGACTGGAGGAAATCAGTGGTATAATCGGGGAAAGTTATCAGGTTTTTGTCATTAAATATTACTGATAAATAATGCACTTCATTTTCAGTAGATAGGATGTATTTAATTCTGATGTGGAGAGTTTCAATTTAGTAAGGGGCATTGCTGAGTAAAATGATAATCTTTTGTAATTTAAAGGGAAAAATAAAAATGCATTTGTTTCAGCATAACCTCCTGGCAGCCGCCATCCACTGCTGTTGTCTTCACTGGTGTCTGATAGGGAGGAATATCTTTGCAGCTCTTCGAGGTGGCTGCTTATAGCAGGGTGTTTTATCTGAGTTATTACTTTGTGCAGAACTAATTACATGAGGCCAGAACCAAAGGGGTTCTGTTTAGTATAAACTACGTATCATCTTTCATTTTCTGCTTAAAAATGTGAATATTGCAGCAAATACAAACTCTGGGCTCCATGCAGTAGTTTCCTACAGAACAATCTGCCTGTCCAGGCAGTAACAGGAGGGAAGGGATGGGGACAAAAGATAGAGATAAATTAGATCTCGTTTTGCAACTTATCTTTTAAGTCAGTGGGAGAACGAGGAAGAGAAGTAGAGCTTAAACTGAAGGAAGAGGGATATTAATAGTCTCTATAAAGGACAGTTTGCACCAGGAAAAAAGAAAAAAAATCTGGTTGGCTTTTTTTAGCAAAACAGGCTAACACCCAGAGTAAATCTGTGTCATTAACTAAAGCAGTGCGTGATTTTTAGAGCATCTCTGTTCCTCGTGTGCGCCGGTGCCTGCGGAGGCTCGTCCCCGGGCTGGAGCAGATGTGGTGCAGCATCTGCCCTGGGGAGGCTTCTCCTGCCAGCTGCAGAACCTCTGTCTGGGTCAGCCTGTGGCTCTCTTTGAGCAGGTACCACCAGTTTAGCCCAACGAGTGGCTTTGTAACAGGGCCAGGATCTTCCCACCACCCCTTGGAGTCGTGCTCGAACGCTGAATCTCAGCTCGAGTTTCCAGAATTAGATGGCACAGTGAGTAAACACAGCGTACTTGCCAGTTCTCACATCCTCTTTTGCAGCGAGTATTGCAGCAAATCCTGCAGGTTTGACTCATCTCTGAAGTTCTTCACTGATTTGAAGCAGATCTCATCTGCCTCTCTCAAAAGAGCTGGGAATGTGGCCTCAGCTCCTTAGCTCACAGTCCTCCTGGACATGAACACTGTTTTTTTGAGCTGGCCTCTGCAGAAACTTGGGCAGCTCTGAGTAACTTTAGCTGGAGTTAATGTGCCTGTATCTGTGGGTAAAATTTGGCCTGCAGTTATCCTTTATTGAAAGCTTTATGGAAATACTTCGTTCTTGCTGTGCACAAATATTTATGTTCTGGTAGGAAGATTTTTTACCCCTTCCATTTCTTTGTGGGGTTTTTTTTGGGTTTTTTGGGGTTTTTTTTTTTCCTGCTTGATGCCATAAGCACAAAGAGAGAGTGGAGAAAAGCATAATGGTTTGTCAGGGAACAAGTAATATTCAAGTTTTCAACTTTTATTTCTCATAGGTCCGAAAGGACAAAAAAGTCTGCCTGTATTGGAAGTACAGTCTACTTGTCAGATTGTAGTGAGCCATCCAGGGTAGGATGGGGATTCTGCTCAACACATGGGTAAATTGGCAGGGGAAGGTCACACAGGGCAGAAAACTTTTCTGAGTAAATAAAAGTAGTGTCAGGTACAGCCCCTGTGTTGAGAACAGCGTGTCTTAGTGTTTCTGTTCATCGGCGTTGAGACCATTGAGCACGTTTCAACCTCTGCCTGGTGGATGCTCTCAGCAGATTGAGGAGGAGGACACATCGCTCTGCGGGCGCATCACAATGGTCCGCACGTGTGCCGTGACTCGAGCGCGCTCCCAACTTCATGACACGCATCAGATGAGAATTGTTTCCTTGGAAAGCCTTTGCCTCCTTTGTTTTTTACTCAGATGAAAGCTAATTTCTATTTGACTGTTTGACAGTGTGCTTGGTGCTGTATAGAGTGAGGGCTTGGTTCACTTTGCAGTTAAGTAGATTGAGATCTCAGCTTGTCCCTGGGTGCTTCCCGTTGCATCTGCTGTGCTTCAGCTGACCAGAGGGTGAGACTGCACGGGAAGCTGGACCAGCAGAAAACTAGCTTGAGCAGGAAAAAAATGTTTTCTGCTAGTTGAACATCCTCACTGGATTCTGGAGGTCAGAGGAGAGTCTGAAGGGGTCAGGGCCACTCCCTTGGTAAACCTGTGTCCACTTGATTGAGTTTACTGTAATGTGAGACCTCTGCCAGAGGCTTTGTGTGTGGATGTGCTCTTCTCCATCTGGCCAGAGAATCCTTCCTTGCCCAGCTGCCCTGGGGCATGCTCCCAGCAGTGCTTGCCGGTGGGACCACCCTGCCAAAGCTGCCAAGCGTGGGGTTTCCTTTAATTGTTAATTTGATGCTGCTCCCTTAGTGCCAGGTACTGAAGTTGTTACTGTGCGTGTCCTGGCGTCCTGTGTTCTTTGGGTTTCCTTCTTCCCAGTGAGCCGTGGATGATGAGCTGGTCCAGAGGCTGGGAATTTGTGATGAGGGCACTTTGATACCCGGGGTACTGGCTGCTGTTGTTTCTTCTTGTTTTTATGATAACTTATCTGTGGGACAAACAAATGCAGCTGCATGTAAAACTCAGATAAAGCTGTGCCCAGCCTGCCGTCTGCCTGTGGAGTCAGAGAGCCAAGCTGATAAGGAAGGAGGTGGCCAGAGCTCAGCAACAGGTTCACCCCAGAAGGGGTCTGTCCCGTACCCTGTGCTCACTGGGTGCTGTGCCGGGTGGGTGTGCTGGGTGTGGGGTGTCAGGGGGAGCAGGTGGCCGTGGTGGCTCCGGTGCAGGGACGGCCGCAGGCAGCGTTGCCGGCGGGGCTGCCGGCGAGCCCAGGTGTTGGCGGGGACCGGTGTCAGCTCAGGCTTCCAGTGGGGCTTTGAGTAAAGCTTTGAATACAGTTTATGCTTTTACTGCTTTTGGTACGGGTGCAGGTGCACGTTAATAGGAAGTGAAAGCGGAGGAGCCCCGAGGGAGCCTTGCTCGAGCCATGCCAAGCAGGTACGGCCCATGAGTCTTGTCACCTTGTGATAACCTGGCATGGTGTTGGCATTCCCATGTCATGGGGGTTATGGGGGCAAAGGCGTGCTGCAGTTTGGCAGGGACCTGATCCCTTTACCTGGCTGTGTGCTTGGAGTTGGTCTCCCTCCCCACGTGGAGGCACCTTCTTGCCCCTGAGAGCTTCTCTTCCTTTGCTGTCCCTGTGCAGTGATGTGGGTGGATCAGCAGAGTGTTTTGGGAGGGGTTGGCACCACAGAGCAGCATTGCAGGGTGTCCCTGACTGCCCCCAAGCCTTGACCAGTGTCCGGCAATGAGGTGAGGTGAGCAGTCCGTGCCCCATCTACTTTACTTCAGAGCCAGTGGATAATTTTGGGGGAGGCTGGAGCAAGGAGAGTCCTGTGGTGTGAGGAGAGGCCGGGTGCCCACTGGCCAGGGCGGCGCCCACAGGGTGTCAGTGGGGTCCTTGGGCACTGGTGGAGACTGGCTATGGTGTGCCCAGGGAAGTGAGACCCGGACCAGCACCCAGCTGCCTGCCCCAGGGCCTCCCTGGTGTTGCACAAAGTCATCTGCAGCTGACTTCAGCCTGTTCACGGCCCGTTTTGGCATTGCCTTGTTGAGGAATTGGAATGTGCAGTCTGTGAAGTGAGGCATCAAAGCGTTAACCCTCCACTTTTAATTATTACCTTTATTTTTGGAAAGGAGTAGCAGCCCGAATAAAATACTTAGTAGGAATAAAATGCTTGATACCTGCCTTTTCTTCCTGCTTGGTTTGTGCGCAACCTGAGGTGCGGATATCCCCGGGGGTGGCCGATGGGCAGGTGAGCAGGGCTGTGGTCCTGACCCCCTCCTGTCCTCACCTCCTCTCTTCTCCATGTGCTGAGGTTCCATATTCTGCATGTGCAATTATATAAACTCCTAAATAACCCTCACCTTGAATTAGGGTTATTCACTGTTCATTCTTATGTGTCAACACCACATCTGATAGGAACCTTAATTGCTCTGTGTGCTCCTATATTTTTCCCTCACCTCCTGGGCTAGAGGGAGGGTTTGTTGAAGGGAGAGTCCAAGCCAGTGTTATCAGGGTATGGGCTCTCCCCCTTCCCAGGCTGCACACAGAGCGAGTGCCTGGAAAAGTGCCCCTCCAAGTCATTACAAATTAAGCATTGCGGACAGATACAGAGATGAAGCTCTGTGAGGAGATGTGTGACTTGATCCAAGAGTTGTGAGATGTGCAAAGATGGAAAGGAAAACGAACTTCTCATACAAGACATGGAGGCTGTGGTGCTTGTGCCCTGGGGGGCTCCAGTGCAGCCATCCAGAGGCTGCTGCCATCTCCCTTGTCCCACCCGTGTCCCAGACAGGGCCTGTCACCGTGGTGCCATAGCCAGGAGCTGGATATGCCATTTTTGTTACCATCAAGGTAAGTGAGGTAAACCCCATTTTTCTGTAGTATGGCAGAACTCTGTTTCTAAGTGAGCTCAATTTAACTCCGTTTTTCATAGCAATGAGAGTTATTTCATAGAATTAGGGGTATTAAAGCTGGAAAAGACCTCTAAGACCATTGAGTCCAACTGTTTGTGGTACCCCATCAATAAATGAAGGGCTGCTTGGAAACCCTGAACATCCTGTCCATGCCCCACTGTCCCTGTTAGGGCCTCCACATGTGCTGTGTGCACCCAGTCACATCTGCTACGTGAGTGGGAACGTGCAGGCGGAGACTGAGACTTTTGAATGGCAGAAATTAGTCTGAGGAGGAGAAATTAATAGAAGGCAAATGAAGAATTCTTGCATTCACACAGCTCCTTATTCAGACCCATCATCATGGCAAAGAAATGGGAGGAATCTCCGTCAACAGTTGGGGTGTCCGACAGCAACAGTGTAGGATATGTCTTCCAGCCTGAACTGAAAAAAAAAAAAATTAGGCAGTGGTTGATTACCTCTTGGTTTTAAGTAAGTGTAGTATTGAGCGCAAATTAAAAACAACCTTGAAACTGCACAGATTCATAAAACTGTACACTGGGATTTTAAAAATTACCTCCATTGGAATCCTGGAAGCATCTGTTACATAATTAATGCACTTAAAAATATATTCTATTTATGATTAATCCAGCACTGTAGTGTGTGCTAGTTAAATGCCTGGATCCCAGGGTGCAGTGCGAGGAAAGAAATGCAGTTGTAATCTATTTGATGGTTATAGGAAAGGACATTTGCTACAAATAAATACATTTTCCTTAGTCTTTTTATTTGTCAGGGCCAAGCTTATGTCTGTTGTGCTGAGTTTGTTGACTGGTAAATGTTTTGAGGTTTATGCTGATAATTTTGTAGATCTACTGGAAAAAATAACTCAAGAATAATTAGGGAGATTGACCATACAGTAATGTACCACATGGGTGACAGCATTACTGGGTTGATGATCTTGGGTATGGTATGTGCAATTAAAAGTGCTAAGGCTCAGTACTGCAGAGCTTTTCAGACACTCTCTGAGATACACAAATGCTTTAGGGGATGCATGTCTCCCCTTGCCAAAGTTACTGGATGCCTTGGGTCTCCTCTCCAGAGAAGTATTCCAAGCTGAGACATCTGGGTGCGAGTGGTGGAGCAGGCACTGCAAGCTCAAGTATGACTTGAAAAACCTCAGCCTGCACAGGTTTTTCATCAGGAAGGTTTTAGGGGCTCTGTAGCCTTATTTTTTTGGAGGCTTTGAATTGGCATCCAGCCATGGGGTCCTGGAACAGTTTCTGGCATCACACTTCCTCTGACAGATTTTTCTCTCTGCCCTCAGTTTCTGTTCCCTTTTTTATTCTCACCCTTCATTGGACACTGTCTTGTCAGGTTGGTGCCCACTAAAATCCTTTTCTTCCATCTTACTTTCGTTCCTGTTTGCAAAGCCTGCAGGCTGTTACAATGGCCCTTAGCCCTTAGTGTTCCAGTGGCGGTCCCACCTTGTGGAGTGCTGTGGGTGGCCGTGGGTCCTGTGTTTCCCTGCCTGCCTCGGGCTGGCTGAGCATCCCAGTTGGAGCAGCAAGAGCTGCACAGCGCTGTGGAAGCCTGTTGAAAGCTCCTTTTCCAAATGATTCTTTTTTTAAAGTGAACAATTGTCTTGTGTGTTAGCTCAGGAAGGATTTTGAGATTGAATGCTGAAGGTCCTGCTGCACCTGGGCTGTGCTGTATGGCTGCTGGGCTGTGAAAGGGGCCACCTGTGTTGAATCCACACGTGCTCTTGGATGTACCTGCTACCAGCAGCATGGCACGGTGAGGACATTGGCACCTCTACCTGCTGGGCTCTGCCCTAGTGCCCCAGCCCTGCATGGAGACAAGGTAGTGGTGGGGAGGGGAGGACAGCTGTCTCCCATCTGCCTTTGGTGTCTCCATGCCCAGCTGTGTGGCGTTCCTGTGCCATGCCCAGTGTGGGTGCTGGAGGCATCGCTGCAGAGATGTGAGAGGCGTGCGGCAGCCCGGCTCCGCTCCGCCGTCCTCTTCTCCATCACTGATGCTGGAAGCGAGTTCCTAATGAACTCAGCTTTCCACTGACTGTTGGTTGTCTTGTTTCTGCGCTTCAGAGTCCCTGATGCCCCTTCAAAACGTAATGAGGGAGGAGCGAGCCTGGTTTTGTGGGAGGCGGAGATGCTGAGAACACTCTTACCTGTGGACTGTGCTTTGCGCTCGTCCTCGCCATTAATCCCAATGGAAACGTTTCTTCTGACTTTTCCCACTGTATAATGCAAAGCCTTGTTATCTCTGCAGTATAAAAGTGCACTCAGCATGGGCTTTTCCTTTAGTCCTGAGGAGAGATGGATGTTGAGATACGTGTGCATAGACCGTATTTCGAGCAAATTGGGACAAAAAAAATTGATTACTATTGGTAACTTAATTTTCTGCAAACTAAAGAGCCCCAAAGAGAAACCCACTTCAAAAGCTCTTTGTTTCCTCCTTTTTTGTTTTTTTAACAAAGGCTACGTTCGAGCTGTATTTCAGTGGTCTCCGGTTTCAGCCACTTTCTTTGATACCGATTTGTGTGAAAGCAGTTGTCAGACAGAAGGAAATGATAAAATCTACAAATTAAGGCAAAGGATGAGAAGGGCAGTGGGTAGCATGAAATGGAGAAGTGTTGGGATCTAACAAGCATTCCTGCGAGCAGATCCCAGTTCCTGTGCTTGTAACGGGCCAGGTTGGTGATGTTTGGCAAATTTAATGGATTGGGGTGGGTGGCTGATAAAAACAAAGAAGATTTTAGGGAAAAGCAGAATCTGGAGACTACAGTAGTGCATGTTTATTTTTAGAGCTTGATTGCTTTTGAGTTGCTAGCATTAGAAAAACTTCTTAGCTCGCATTATACTGCAAATTTCTTTAATTTATTTTTAAAGTGGAAATTTTGCAAGCTGACGTTTTGCGGCATGCGTAGTACGCTTTTGGCTGACAGCATTGTCTGGCAAAAGAAATAACCAAATTATTATTCAGTCATGGGTTTTTAACAGCCGCAAAGCAAGTGGATGTTAACTAAATGATGCAATTTATTCCCTTCCTGCTTATTGCCAGCTTGCCTATTACAGAGAGACTGCCAGCTTTAAATAAGTGGTACCCAGATGGTAGTCGCATGACGCCCACTTGGTTACGGAGCCTAAGCAGGGAATAACTCGGCAGCCACTACAAGCTGTGGGTCAATTGAGGGGGAATGCCTGTTGCTTCACAGTTTTGCATATGTAAATCTGTTAATGTTATGTCAGTATTGTGCGGTCTAAACACAAGCATTGCCTTTCTCTGGGGCCCAGATGAACTTGGATCGCCGCCCAGTTAATGAGGAGCGGGCGTGCGGAGCGGCGCTCGGAGGCAGCGGCTGCCGCTCCCCGCTCGGCGTGAGCCCGGCGCGGCCGGGATGCTCCGCTCCAGCGCCGCTACCCGGGGCTGCCCGGGCCGGAGCAGCCGGCCAAACAAACACCTCCTCTATTTTTAGCGCCGGCACGGAAGAGGGCTGGCTCGGCTCGGCTTNCCGCATCGGCTGCAGATGTGGCGCAGCCGCCTCCGAGGAGTCATGAACTGTGTCGTCTGCGCCCTTTAACAGCCAACATCTGCTGCGGCTGCCTGCTGCAAGCGGCATGGAAACAATTCCGGGGAGAGCGCTGGGCTTTGGCCGTGCAGACGATTACTTTATATTAATTGCAGCGAGATAGTTACTGTACGAGTCAGGTTTGAAGCCAATCCTCCTCCCCCCC
>VWZW01002639.1:1994544-2070681 GCA_013397115.1 Edolisoma coerulescens
CCCCCCACCCCGCCTTTTTTATTATTGTTTTAAAAGCAGTAGTTAAAATTGTTTGACATGGGAATGCTTTTTATTGTTGATCATTTCTGGTTCTGAAAAGTTTATTACAATGGGTGAAAACAACAACCAAAAAAACCCATAAAAAGCTGGGGCTGTAATATGCTTATAGGCTAAAAAAGTACCAATAGTGTTGATTTAACCAAAGAAAATGTTCCTGGAGGTATTGTAAATTTTATGTGCCAGATGAAAAGCATTAAGTGTGTTATTTTTCACGAAGGAAAAACATTCTGATTTTTAACCATTTTGTAAATTATATTAATGCTGTAATACGGGCCTGTTCCAGGAGTGCTCACCCCATGAGCAGGTCCCGTGGGGCGTGGGTTGGGGGCCCTGCCTGGAGCAGGGCTGGGTACAGGGACTGGCCGGGCAGAAATCTCATCTTTTTGGGCAAAACGCTCTGTCTTCGTTTGCTTTTTGGGTTTTTTTTTTCCCTTTTCTTTTTTTGGAAGTTGCAAGCGAGCATTTTAAATGCAGCAAGAGTAAAATTTAGGGAGAAAATAAGCCGCTTTGGAATGTAGCGGAAAGCTGAGATGCTTCAGTATTTTATCTTTATTTTGCTAATTATTTGTCATGGAGATCGGAGTTGATTCCCTGAGATTTCTTTTAAGCCTCTTAAGATTAATTTTTTTTTGGCTAATGGTAATTTTCCTCCGCTTGATGCTCCCCAGCTAGAGCGTTACTGCTTAGCAGCACGGCTGGGGGAATAAGCTCAAGGTTCAGAACGTGGACCAGCAAGGGGAAAAAGTGATGAGGAAAACCAGAGGGCCTGGAAGCGCCGTAGGGATTGTGTGGAGGGTTTATAACTTGGGGGCCAGTTCATCATCCCCATCGCTTGGGCTGGAATGGGAATTTGTACAGCAATTGTGCTTTTTGATGGAAAATTAGTTAGCAGTTGTTGAAGAGCCCGTAGCAAATCCTTACACAATAAAGGTAAATCAAGCTCAGCATTGGTTTATATGTGATTTTTTCAGTTCCCTATATTAGTATGAGAGCTATAGCTTCCCCTACTGAAAACTTAATTAGGCAAACAGAATGCTATGTTAGCAGACACTTACAAACCCAATGTGCTCACAACTAGATTCAAATAAGTTAATAAGAGTTATATTAGGTGTTTCTAATGGTACTCTCAATTTTTTAAAATAAATGCTATCTTTGGTAATAAGCCACCCACACCTTTTTGGGTAATAGTTTAATTGAAAGGCTTGATTGTGTCCATTTAGTCGCAGAGGATCCCTTCTGCTGTGTGGTGTATTTGTGCAGATCTCTTTGAACCCTTTTTATTTGGGTGCCTGATGTAAAGCCCCCCTTAGGAAAAAACTGGGATGAGGGAAGGAAACAATCTGTTGTAGAGTACATGCAGAAGAGCCAGCAGACAGGAGCAGAACAAATCCGCAGAGTTAGTGTGGGTGTAGGGGTGCGTGCGTGTTTGTGTGTAATGTATTTAAAATGCCAATAGCTTATGCCTTTTGAAGGCTCCAAATCATAGCTGTCATATTAGCTATACCGTTTCCAAAATTAATGCCAGGAACAGACTGATACTGATTGTTCAAAAAAAGCATCAGTACTCTGTCACACTTTTTTTTGGGTTTTTGACATCCCCACTTATAACAGGTGTGTTTCCATGCAGTGTTCCTCAAAAATTGTTTGCTGAAAGGATTTTGATTCCAAATTGAAGGTATTTTCTTTTTTTTTTTTTTCCTCCAAGAAGCCAGAGTAACAAGTGGAGAGTGAAAGAGCCTTCTTACTTTCTTACTGATTTCAGCAAATAGATTTTTGGACAAAGGGCATTAATGTGAAGCCTGCAAATTTAAATTTTCAGTCAGAAATTTGAGACTTTGTTATTTCGTAACTGTTGCTACACCATGTCTTCCACATCTGTGTGCTTCTGTCTACAGAGTGGGAATGGGAAAAGGTTGCCATGTTAAGAGACTGCTGGAGGATTTAAATATAATGCTTGTGAAATGCTGAGGTCATCTAATGTAGGGCGTTTTGCTAATAAAAAGGATCAATGTCTTCAGTCTCTGCTTCAACATGAGCTCTCTGTAGGCGTGATGCAGTGGGTCTGAGGTGTTTCTTAGCAGTGATTTTATACCATTGTAGCTGAACACGCCTGGTTTTGAGCCACCAAGCAGAATTGCCTGTGGTTGCAGACTTTAAAACATTTATTGAACATCAGTAAAGCAGCTTTTTTTTGTTATGGTGTTCATACAGATCACGTACACCTTAAAATTTGTTTTATGCTAATACTAACATGTGGCCAGTAAAAGTGTGTATCTGTGTTGGGTATGGCAACCTTAATTTGGCAAAGAGAGCACAGCCTGGTTGCCTGATAAGGATAATCTTGCCAGAACAAAAAATAACCTACAAAAAAGGCGACAGTGCACAAAAGTGCTGTTAGTTTGTCAGCATTTCACACAAACCTTCAGTGCTAAGGAGTGCTCAGAGTACAGCTTGAGAGAGGTCCTTTCTGAAGCCGAGATGGTTTGGGGGATTCCCTCAGAGAAGATCAGATAAGATAGTAAGTGGAGGATTCAGGCGGAAAAGCGGTTTGGAATTGCAAATCAGTGGTTTGCCCATAAGTGCTTTGGGTTGGCTGTGGTGTCTTCTGATCATACATATATTTTTCCCTCCAAAGATCTTGAGTATTTTTTCACCCGTCTTTAAGCTCTCTCTGAAGGGTCCTGATTTTCAAAGGCTGTGGATGGCTGCTCACTCCGGAGCTCTGCGGGCTGATGTGAAATCACTGCTCGTTCTCTCGAGGCTCCTGATCTCTGTCTCTGATAGAGCTCCTCGCTTTCAACTGCTTTAGCATAATTCAGTGCTTTCTTGAGCATTGTAGGAGGTTGAATAAATATGATTTCTACAGTATGTATGTATACACAGATCTATGTATGTATATATAAAGCAATGAAACTTGGACATGCTGGGTGTTAAGCAACACGCCAAAAACAACAGGATGAACCAATGTCAGAACAGGACTGAAATTCATCTGTTGCTCACTGGTGATCCCGCAGCTGGGCAGGATCCAGCTGAGCAAACTGTGATGTGGTGACTGTTCTCTCTCATCCCACACAATGTACTTACATTGTAAAATATATATTAAAATATTTAGGAAGTTGGACATTCTTCATGGTATGACTGGAGGTTGGTAGCACTTGGATCAGGCCCTCTAGACCTTGGACATTTCTTTACTGATGTGAATGTAAAGCCTTCATCTAGGAGAAAAAACATAGATTTTGTAAGTTTAGTAACTCTGCCAACACCTGGCTTCACAGAGAGGTAAGTGGGTTTTGGGAGTTTTGTTGTTCTTATTTTTTTTGGAGCTTGGAAGAAGCAGGAGCAGAGGAGCTGGGTGGCACAGGGCTGTGTCCATCCCCCCACTGGTGATGCCAGGCACAGACAGGTCCCAGCTGCCCGGCACCTGCCTGGGCTCCAGGGGACTGGCTGCCCTGGGGGCACAGCAGGTCCCCGCAGCAAAGGTGGTGAACCTGCACAAAATACTTTGTTTTGCTCAGGTCTATGAGAGCATCATCTGATCATTCTGGCACGTTGTCATCTTCATCTTGTCTTGGACTTGTGGCCCCTGGTCTGGTCTGGTCTGGTGTGTCCCTGCACCTTCACTGCTCTGCTTTCACGGAAGGCATCGTTTGAGCAGAGTTTGGGCTGTGCTTTCTTCCCCAGGTAGGAGTAGAGTGGTTTTACAGACAGCATCCAGCTGCTCTGCTTGTCCTGCATCCCCAAAACACCTTCCACGCCTACTGTCCTTTTTCTAGTGGCTTAAAACCTATGGCTTTGTTTCATCCGTGAGGCAGTTGAGCTATCTCTGATCTCAAGACTGAAGATACTGTTGGCATAACACAAGTATAATTACTGTGAGTATAATCAACAAGGATTACTGGATTGATTTCTCTCTCTTCTTTCTTTCTTCAGGTGTTTAAAAAACCCCAAACTTGCATAAGAGTACATAACTTGGTAGCGTTCCCCATTGCTGGAGGCACTTTCTGAGCTGGAGCTCAGCTTCCCCTGGAAGATGTAGGATCTTGCGTGCCGTCAGTCTGGATTGCGGGCACGGTGTTGCCAAACCATGGGCACGATCATAAGGAGAAGTTGGCATTGATCGGGGTGTCTTGTCCACCAAGATGCCCCCACAGCCGTGTGTGGTGTGCTGGCTGGGAGCTGCTGCATCCCTTGGGGTGGGGGAGAGGGGCAGGGAGCAGAGGGAGCATCGGCAGCAAGGAGGACGCTGCGGAACGGCGATAGCGATCTGGGGCTTGGGAGAGGGTTCTCTTGAATCCTCCCTGAGTTCTGACTTCAGTGCAGTTAAAAGCTGAAGAAGGTTTGGTCTCCTTGGTGATTTGGGTGAGGGTGGAAATGGCTTTAATCTTTTTGGCTGGAGTCTCAAATGAAGGCACAACCTTCCTACTGCATCTGGCAAAAAAACTTGTTTCTTACAGGTGTAGCTTTGGTTTTTGTCCTGCCTTCTCTTGCAAATGAGCATCCCTTTTTTCTTTTCTTTTACCATACATAAGCTTCCTTTTGGAAATCCTCGTTGCCATCCAGGCACCTGCATTTCAAGTCTCTATCATGCAGATTCATTTTTCTCTTTAGGCATGTGCCATGCTGACAGGCCTCAGGCTAGAACATGCTTTTTATCTGTGAAGGCTTTCTCTTGTGCTTTCACTTGGAGCAGGTGATACTTTGAGGTGAAGGTGGGGGGCTGTGCCGTGCTGTTGGGAGCCAAGACCTGGGCTGCTGCCCCGCTTTGGAAGTCAGACTGTTCCAGACTTGTGACTTGGATTCAGGAGTACTGAAAGGTTCACATGTATGAATGAAAGGAAGGGAGGCGTGGAGTCAGAAAAGGCCTGCTTGAAGAGAGACTTCTGAGTTTAATTTCTGTATTTGCTTTCATTTATTGAAATGCTCCAGATCTCAAGAGAAAGATTGAATTTTGGGGGTGGTGTCCTCATAAATCTGACTTCTTTTTATGCTGGACTAATATGTGAATAGAGGTCCTGAACATCAAAGGAATCTGGATGAGGAGCCTAAAAATCACAGGTTATGCACGCATGGAGGTTGTATCAGAAGATTTTTTTGAGAGTTGTAGGATTTATTGAATCCTTATGACACAGGCAATAAGTCTTGCCATCTCCTGGACTGCCCCAGGAGTATGTTCATTAACTCCCACTATCTTCTGCATTAGCATTGGCTTCTGTGCTCCATTTAGATTTTCTTTAGAGCATTACATAAACAACTATCATGTAAATACAGGCATTTGTAATGGTGGTTTTAAATTAAAAAGACACTTGGATTCATGCAAGTAGACACATGCTTGCACAAAATAACTTTTGGCTTTCCCCTAACACTTTTCAGAATAATTTAAAGGAAGAAAAGATTTGCAAACAGTTGTAAAAGAGCCATAAAAAACTGTCAAATACCAGACCTTCAGCTAATTGTAAACTGTTTTGCTGTTGGAAGTCATACAACATTGATCTCATAGTTGCTTCATTAAGAAGGTGTTTCTCTGTAGCACAGGAGCTGCTTGCCTAGGTAGCCATGAGCAAAAATAGCAAGAGATGTTTGGCTTCTGCTACGAATGCCCAGTATAAACTAGAATAGCTCCAGGCAACTGAAGGATTCTGTACCAAAAAGGAAGGCAAGTGTTGCAGGGAGCTGAACAGGAAAAAGCTGCAGAGATGAAAGCTGCTTTTCTCTGCTCCCAACTGCTTCACCCTAGAAAAGGCACAGCATCTGCAGCCCTTTGCGGGCAGGATGGCAGAGGTGGGGTGTGTTTTGGAAGGATCCACTGGCACAAGAGGATGCAGCTCTGGGTGATGAGTGTGGTAGCACTTGCAGGCTTCCTCTGTGACTGACTGTCCTTATGGAGTATGGTTTAATCTTCAATTTTCAAAGGAAGATGTGAAAAAAAAAAAAAAAATCTTTCCCGGACAGAGAATTGGCTGACATCCCCAGCCAGCTGGTTAGTTGTGTGGGTTTTTTTCAGTATACCAAGGAAGACAAGCATTCATGGTCAGCTTTTTCTGGTTGGGATTAAAAAAAAAAGTCAATGGTCCATTTGACTAGATTGGTGGAAAAACTTTTCTCTGAACTCAGCCTTAATTCTGCAGCTGGGCAGTGTTCTGCTTGAAGGACGTGCCTAGCTCTTGGAATTGTGTCCTTCCAATGCTGCAAACTGGAGTTTCTGCTTCAGGGAAATATTAATAGCAGCCCACTGGGTCTCATCCCTAGTGTGTTCACTCTCAGTCTCTCTCCTTTAACCAGTTTCTAAAGCTCTATCATTAAATCTCTTTAAGAAGGGAAATTCTTGCCTTTGTGTGTTGGCTGAGCTGATGAATGGTCGCCTGTTATCTGCTCGGTCCATGACTGAGTCAGGCTGTCAGAGACACAGAGCTGAAGTCAAAGGGACTTTATTTCAGGCTTGTCTACCTCCTCTGGCTTAGCCATGGAGTGGATTCTCTTCCCATCTGTTCCTGGAGCAGAAACCTCCTGTTTGACAAGAGGGAGGACTGGGGATTTTATCTGGCCCAGCCATTTCCTTCTTGATTTCCTTCCCCTGCAGCAATCCTGTGCTGATCCTTCACCTCCAGCCATGGGTTTGGGACATGGCCTCCTTTGCAAGGATTTTTCCAGCTGCTGAACAAGGAGAGGGAAACCAGTGTGTCATTGCTTGCCCCTGGTGAATTTGGACATCACCCATATGTGCCCAGTTGCTTGAATTCCAAGTCTGCGCTGGGAGATGAATGTCTTGGTTTGCAGGTGTTGATCTGCTACTCGGGAGGTTAAAATCACGCAGGTTCTTCTACAAAAGTGTCAGCTTTTCTCTGAAAAACTCACATGTGAGTTATCTGACAGCAGGGCTGTGCTCAGAGAGGTGCACAGGGTGCATGTACATGACTGTGCAGACCAGTGTCAGTACAGGATGTTTATTGGGTAATGCAGTTAAAGCATGCAGGCAGGGTGGTGTTCTCCCCTGCCCCAGAAGTAACTCCAGGTAGGGCGTGAGTTTCCTAACTTTAATCAGGGTTTTTCTGCTGCTTGTTTCATTTTTACTAGGTGCTGAATTCCTGGCCAAGGGATGGTACAGGGGAGAGGATGGGGTGGACAGGAGGAGCCTACAGTGCAGCACACAGAAAAAGATGAGGGAATAGTCCAGCACTTAATAATTCAAGAAGAAATTCCTGGACATACAAATGAAACAATAGCAAATGATAAAAAAATAGAGCCCTGAAAACCACTTCTGTGCTCAGGTTCATGCCAGGTACCATCCCCTGTGCAATGGTCTGGTGGTCTGAGGCACCGCCGCCCTTGCTCACTTAGGTGTGACTTCTCCGATTCATTCACCTTCCTCATCAGAAGCACGTCAGAGAGTCATTGAACCACCCCATGGATTCTGGCCTGGCTGACTGCAATAACTCTCAGCTTTGTGTTTTATGTATGGTATGCTTAAGTGGTTTGGAAAGCATTAGGAAATAGGAAGGGACTACACACTGCACAGCTTGGTCAAGGAAACCCTGGTGAGTGATTCCCCCATGATTCTGAGGTGGTGAGACCAGTTGGTGTTCCCTGCTTAATGTCTCACAATCCTGCCCTTCTCTGACTCAACTGCTGCTCACAGTGAGTTCTCTTATATCTTCTTGCCTCTTTTTTTTTTTTTTTTTTAATGTGTATCTTTATTTCCAAGGCTTTCTCCATCATGAGGACCACTGGGTTTGTGGCTGCAAAGCACCACTCTGACTTCAGACTGCTTTTGCATCCCTTCATGGCCTTCTTCTGCCTTGCAGAGACAAAAGTTTACCCCAGATTTCCCAGCTCTCCTCAGTTTTGCCCCATTTTAACCACCTTCCTGTATCCCAGTCATCAGTACCTCTCCAGTGCATCAGTGCCACAAAGCTCAAATAGTCCGTGTCTGCTGGCAGCACTTTTGTTTCCCAATTACAACCCTTTTGGGTATGAAGGGGCCTGTCTCAGAGAATACATCTTATTTTTGGACTCTCATCTGCAATGTGCTTTTATAGCAGCACTGTCTGCCAGTGGAACAGGGCACTGGGGTCTGCCAGGCGTTGTCCCCTGCGGGGTGGGAGGGGAATATGAGATCCTTATCCTAGAGCGGGGCAGGCAGAGGTACAGGGGATGTGCAGCTGGGCAGAAAGTCCATGAAAAATAGGAAGACCAAGCATGGACCTCCTGATGGAATCTCCAGCTGGTGGCTGAACTCCAGGGCTGTTTTTATCCCACAGTGACAGCCTTAGTTGGTCTCCAGAAACTGCCACACTATGAATATTCAGTGGCAATGAAATATGCACGGTATGGTAAGCCAGGGTGAGGATCTTGAAGGCTTGATGAACTCTGTGACAGCATTACTCTGTTGTAGGGCCACGACTGATGCAGGAATTGATTTCTCAGCTCAGGCTCCACCGTTTGAGCAGAGTTCATCCCTGTTTGCCTTTCATGATAGCATTATTACACCTCGCTGGCAGCAGGACAAGGGAGAAGCAACCATGCAGCTTTTCATTCCTTGTGTGCTCCTGTGCAATAATGAACAGTGGTGAACACCAGCCTGTCAGGCTTGGAGCTTGCATGTCTGATATGTTATCAGCTGACTGTCACGGCATTAACACTAATGTAAAAAACTCCTGGAATTTTCGCAGAAAATTAACTCGGAATTTTCCAACAGCTACAGAACAAAGACCCAAAGGGTTTCAGTATTAAAGAAAAGGGGGGGGGAGGGGGGAGCAAAACCATGCTGCAGTAGCAAGAATACAAAAAAATGCATCTTTAAACTTTTCTTTTTCTCCTGATCTACTTTCTGTATGACTCATGAGCGGGGCTCTAAAATGGCCTCCAAACATGCATGCATAATTTTGCACATCCAAGTGTCTGCATATGCAGTGCTCTTAAATATCCCGAGGCGCTGGCTTTGCTGCTGGGACGAAGCAGGGAAGGGGCAAAGGAGCTCATCCCCAGCAGGGCCCAAATTTGTTTAAGCATTGCTTCTCTGATGGCCTTACCCAGCCTTCCATGTGCTCTGGTCAACCACCAGCATCTGTGCAACCTGCTCCTCTCCACAGGTTTATGCTGGGCTCGTTAGCTTGGAAAATGTGTCTATTTTTAATGTTTTGTTTTGGGGTGGGATTTTTTTGGCTTTTGGGGTTTTTTGGTCCTCTTCTCCTGTGAAAAGCATAGCCATAGCGAGAAGACAGGGGCTTTCTGAGTACATTCTGAGTACATTCCAAGAACTTGCTGCACAAGGGAGGTCTGAGGGATAGCCAAGCTTTGGAAGAAGTCACACATGAAGCTTTAGAAATGAGGCTGTGAGCACCTTTGGGTCGATGGCATTGCTTTTTTTGCTTTTTACCAATATGGCAGTGGGTCCTGCCACCTCTGCCCATGGAATCCACAAATAAATAGGCTAAAAATGAAATCCACTTACCTTTTCCTTTTTTCTTTCAATGATTCCTGATGGAAACCCTTTTAAAGCGGTCGTCTTATCTGTGCTGCTCATTTTTGTAAAATAATTAAGAGCTCTTAAATGGCTCGCAGGTGTCAGAACAGGGTTTTCACCCTCAGGAGGGGATGTACAAACTCTGTTCAGCTGAGGTAATAGAGGCCAGTTAACAGCCATCCAGGGTGGCTCTTTCAACAGTTTATGATAATAAACCCCAATTTTAGGGGCTGTGTGCAGGTGACATCCCCTTTTCTGAAGGTAGCCTGTGTGTGCAGCAATACTTGACATGTGTTTTGGGTGCTACCGTTGGCTGGGGTAGGGTGAGCATACCTGACATAGCAGAAAGGTGTTGATTTGATTAAAATCTGCCTCTATTGTCTGGCAGAAGCCCTGAAGCCCCCTTTTACCCTTTCTGCTTGCAGAAAGAAGTGCAATTTTCATTCAGCATAGATGTTTCCCTTTCATCCCTGAAGCTAATTTTTTTTTCCTGCAGCAGTTTTGGTGAAATTATGTATCACTTGTGATAATTCATTTTAAAAATTCCTGAGCTGTGTGGCGTACTTTCATGAAAATTCATTTAGATAAAATTAGATATTATTGTTTAATGAGGTGGCATTTCAATTTAGACCTTGCATCATGCATATACCAAGAGTTTTTTATGGAATAGTTAGGTTCATTTGAGTAATAAAGGCTGAATCATGGGGGCTTTAATTCTTAATCGCTGTGAGGATTGTTATCTGTGGGATGTGAGCTGTCTTAGTGGTATTCAATCAAGTGTCCACTTAGCCGTGACCAGAAGTAATTGCTCCCAAGTGGGTTGCACAATGACCTGTTAATACTTGCTTTGACCCTCTGACCTTGTCTGCCCCATTGTTTAGGATTTTATAGCGAGCGAGTCTGCATTTCTGTGGGGTCAAGTAGATATCTGAGGTCAAACATTTTCTGATTACTCCATAGTGTACAGTGTAAGTCTGTGGAGTTGTTGCATAGCAATAGTCACCGCTCCGGAGCAGGATGCGCAGGGTTGGGAAATTGTCTTCCTGAATGCATGTAAACAGTTTAATATTTTACTGAAAGAAGTTCATCTTGTAAATTAGGTATGAATAATACATTTGTAATTACTACTCATGTCTTTAAACACTTGTGTCTTAATTGGCTTGGGTATTTTTTTAATGTATTTGCGTTCTGTCTGGGAAGTTAATTGTAACTTGCAGAGATGGCAGGCGAGTTGCGTGGACTGGGAATGGCTTCGTCCTGCATCCCTTTGGCACCTGGGCTTGTGTCAGTGCTTCTGGGTGAGTTGAAGCGGGGATTGCTTCATCCCTGCCTCGGACTGCTGCGACAGACTGTTTTATGTGCCTCTCACAGCCTTCCAGAATTAGTTTGACCTACTTGTTGATGACTGCGACCTGTGGCCAGTTGGGATGTCCTGTATTAATTTATTGGCCATTTTTAAATGTTGCTGGAAGCGTGGGCATATTATGCACTCATTTGCAGGAGGACTGGCCATGCTGTGTAGCTGTAATGTGGTATTTTCTTAGCAGTGTATCTGGCACAAACAAAGCCTTGGTATTGTTTGTAGCACTACTCCCTCTTTTCATGTCTTGTTTCCTGAGTTCAGTAGCCAAAACACTTCTGCACACCCTTCAGCCTTGTGGGTCAGCTTTGCTCTGAAATAACTTACATACCCATCTCTCTTCATTGCATCCAAGTGAAAATATTTTGATCGTTGCTCCCTGAGCAGGGCTGGTGGGATGACACAAAGCAGTTGGATCAGGATACAGTTTGGGGACAAACACAGCTAGCGTTCCTCTGAGAGAGGCAGACTATAGGCAACTGAGTAAGCAAGAAGCGAGTGCTAGAGACAAAATTATATAGCATATGTGGGGGAGAAAAACAAAACAGTGACTCTGTTTCCACTGCCAGAATATTTCAAAACAAACAAACAAGAACACGCAGCAAAGCACGCCTTGCAGCGATGGGAACCTGTGGGTTTTCCTCACTGCGCCTGAGGCTGTGTGTGGATCTGCTCTTGCCAGAGTACTCTGGAGAGTTTGGACTGTCCCTGCTCCGATTCTTACCTAATGTTGCTTCACTGGGTGGAGCTATCTCTTGTCCTGGGGCCTGCAAAGATCCCTGGTAAGTGGGACCAGGAATGGGGAGCTTCAGCCTCCCTCCCTCGGAGCCAGAAGGGTGGGGAGGCTGTGGGGGACAGTGCTGGAAAGGCAGCAGTTCTTACCAGGTGAATGTCTTAGGGTTGATGGTTATGAAAGAGTGTATCAGGACAAGAATAAACGGCATCAGGTTGTGCCGGGGAAGTGTAGTTTGGATATTACGAAAAGTTTCTTCCCTGAGAGGATGGTCAGGCACTAAACGGTCTGCCTGGAGACGTGGTGGAGTCACCATCCCTGGCAGCGTTCAGAAAATGAGTGGATGTGGTGCTTAGGGACACGGTTTAGTGGTGAACATGGCAAAGCTGGGTTAATGGTTGGGCTCAGGGTCCTGCATTGGGAGGAACTTTCTTTTGGGGGAAAGATGTTGTTCCCAATCCAGAATAAACAGAATATTTCTTAATTTTCAAAAGGAATGCAAGCAGATGCCGTGGAAATGAAATATCCCATTTAACACAGATACTGCAACCTTGATCTTGTTTTTGGTTTTTTGGTTTTTTGTTTGTTTTTTTTTTTTAAATGTGGGAAGACATCTGAGATGTTGCAGAGGGTTTTGGGGAAGCCTGTGTTTCCCACACGCTTGGGTCTGTGCAGTGCCTTTGTAGGTGGTGTGTGGTTTGTGTCAGTCGTCAGTCAGGTGCTAATGGTGATAGAGCTGCATTCAGCCTCTGAACCCAAGGCTGAGCACATTGATCTCTGCAAGCACATTTATACAAGCTGGGGGAGCTGCAGGCTTGTAGCCACAGTTTTCAGCCATCTCTAGAGTTTCCTTCTGTAGCTCAAGCAAAGGCAGAATTCCACTTCAGCCTCAGACATTGCTGTGATGAGCCCTTCCTTCGCTGTGACATCAATTTAGCTATTTCATCTTCACCCCTGCAGACTAAGCAGCAGCACAGATTGGCCGTTATAATTAATTTCGTGCAGGAAGCAAGAGCTGAATGTTCCAGCATCTCTGATTTTCATTTTGGTTGAAGAGGGCATTCCTCATACCTGCTACTCTTCCAGTTACAATCCTTTCAAGGAAAATATGACTCTTCTCATGGGACTGGGTCTGGGTTTGGAGATGAAGTTTTAGGGGATCAGTGTAGCATCCTCGTTGGATGCAGACTGGAGCAGCTGTTGATCCAGGTGAACAAAAGGATTAAAAAACCTTCTGACAGTTTTTGGGGCATTTTGTGGTGCTTCGAGCTTTTCCTGTTATGACTGGTTGCATCTTGTTGCTTTTCTGAATCCACTATCAAGACTGCATCACAAGAAAGTGAAACTCCTGTGTCAGCCCAGCCATGTCCCCACATGATAACAGTGCCATGTGCCTCCTCCCGTTAGTCTGTATTTTGAAAAGGTTTTTTTATTAATGCTATGTACCTGTTGGTGTGGTCCTAGGATGCCTTTCAGAGCAGCTCCTGCCAAGCACTGAGCAGCCCTAAGAGTCATCAAAACTTTAAATGAGAAGCAGCGGCGCTCAGCACCTTCCAGGATAGAGCAATTTAAAAAAGAAAAAAAACAACCCCGCACAACAAAAAACATGAGATGTAGTTATGCAAATTATGACCTTTAAATGCATTTTATATTTGGATTGAAGTTGCTAACGCATTCTTTCCAAGTTCTGTCTTTTCAGTGCAATTCTGCTTCAGGTGCTTCTGCTTTGTATTGGTGGAGCCGAGCGGTGCCGGTGCTGCGGAGGGAGCACGGGACACGAGGACTGGGAAGAGCAGCCACGGTGCTCTGGGATGGGTAGTGCTCAGTGAGAGAGGAGCCTAAATAGGTGTATTTTAATTTCTCTGGAGGGTCTGAGCACGTTAACTAGATGGCAGATTCCTCATTAGCTAGATGGATTAAAATTGGTATCATGGCTGATGCCTATCCTGACTAATACGTGTAAGTAACAGCTCACTCTAGTAGAGCTATTGGATGTGGCTTGGATGGAGGAGAGGAATTGGCTTCTGTGGAGGGTGTTTGCAAAAAGTCACATTTCCACCATATGTTAGCAGGAGTCTCTTTGGATGCAGGTTTTGGATGGAGTCCTCTGTTGCTGTGATCTGGTTTGTCCTTTTTCTACCATTAGTTCTGAATCATACCAACTACTTGGACTCTTCTCTGTGTTTTCTGAAGGACAGTGGGAACACTTCTGCTGGCTCAGCTGCCTTTCGCCTCTTACTTCATCTTGATGAAGAAGTAAGGTCTGGAGCACTGAAGGAGAAATTTTGTGTCAGTAAGGAGTGAGAAGGGCTGCAAAAAAAAACCAGGAAATTCTGCCAAATTAAAAAAAAAAAAAAAAAAGGAAGGAAGACACCATGAACCTCATCAATCCTGATTTAGGTCTGGCTTGTGACAAATCATTATGTAGGAAGGGAGATATCCCTTTAATTTTTAATAGCTTTGCCGTGAAGTTTTATTAGGCAATAATCTGGATCCTGAGTGGATAAAAGATAAGTGTGAGGGCCAAGTAATTCTTCCCCCTCTTGCACAGCTGGGAGAGGGAGAGAGGGGTCATGGTGAGCCGGCTGCCTCCTGAAGCTCAGAGCAGCATCCTTCAGTGTGCCACAGGCTCACCGAGTGCTTCCAAATGGATGTTTACAACATAAATATGTTCAGGATGTGGGTAGCGAGAGAAGTGTGGGAATAGACGCGAAGGTGCATGGGAGTGGGGATGCGAAGGGGGAGGTGTGAAGAGAGCCAGGAGAGTGTGATGCACATTTTGCAGATAACTTCTCTTCGGGTACCTCCTTCCAAAGCCTGGGTGTGGACTCGCCGCTCCTACCAGCGTGTCCTGGGGCTTTCTGTTCGCTGCAGAGAGGTTCTCTCCCCCGTCTCTGCTAACGTCACCGGTCCCTTCCTTCCAGAAGGGTTTATTTCCAGGGATCAGCAGCTGATAATGAGCGCGGATTGGTCAAGTACCTTAATTTGTAGTTTGGTGGTTGGTGGTTGGCGTTTCTCGCCGTATTACCCAGGCACTGAATGCAATAGACACTTCACTGGCACTTAATAAAGCAGCGCAGGGCACTCCTCGATAATACAATCCTTATGCCAGCCCGGCTGCTAAACCCAGGAGTCCCTCAGGCAGTAGCAGACAACTCCGCTTGGCGTTGCTGCTTGTTTTACTCCTGTCTCAGATGACTAGGCAGCATTTCTGAGATTTTAAGGCAGCGTGTTATTGCAGTATCAGGGATGGAATTACCACTTACCGATGCAGAGGTGACAATCTGACTCCCTTTGGCTGTTGAGCTCCGGTGACTTGGGGAGGCTGGTGGTGTGGGGTACCTTCACTGCGCTGTGACAACCACCAGAAATGAGCATCTGGCCCTCTCTTGTCATTCTTTTCCCCCTTCTTTTTTTGGACATCTGCTCGCCTGATTGTTTCTGGTTTTGTTATTTTTTGTTCCTTTTTTTTTTCTTTTCTGTGGCTCTTTTAATTTGTGGTGAATGTGTATTTAATGTAAGTAAGATGTTAGCTTCTGTCTAGTTTTTCAGCAAGCATTCCAGTAATTACTGGAGTACCTTTGAATGCTACAGCTGCTATTTCTAAGTTAGGGAATCACATTTTCCAAGCATTTATAACTGAATTCACATGGGTAAAACTTGGCATTCAGATTGCCGTCCCACATACCTTATTTTGTCTTGATCCTTTAAGTTAGCATATCAGCTTTGTATTTGATTGAAATGGGAAAAATGGCTTCTTGCTGCTTTGGGTGGGCTTGTAGTGGTGTTGTTTTATGAAATTATTTTAATTTTTTAAAAATTCCATTGTTTTGGGCTCTGAAATTACTTTTTTTTCCAGCCAGTGCTGTAGGCTGGTGTCTCTTTTTCTTTATTCTTTTTTTTTTTCCCTCCCTCTCTGTCCTCCTTAGCCCTTATTAGTGTGAATCAGTCACTATTATTTTAATATTACTTGGGTTTTTTTTATTGTGTCTCTAAGGAACTTCTCAGAGCATGGTTTGATCCTTTCTGCTGATGTCAGGCAATCTCTTCGTGCCAAAGGATGTTGGCTAAGTCCAGGCTTCCCCCCGTGCCCTCGGCACTGTGAACTCAGTTTTGACAAGTGCTGCTGGAGAGCCGTGCACCGAGTTCCTGTTGATTTTAGAAGATTTAAAAAACAACCACCACGGTTTTAAATTCAGCTTATCTGTTCATCACAAATAGATGCATTCTGTCCGTAGGGTTGGGGTGCCCCTGGATCGGCTGCACGGGCAGCAGTGCTTTGCTCTGCAGTATTGGAATGCTGGGTGGATTTGAGGATGTCCCAGTGCTGTCGTCACAGCTCCAGCCCAGCGGCTGCTCTGCAGCATGAACTGGCTCGCTCTCTTTTTCTCTCCCTTTCTTCCTTTTCAAGCTGTGATGTCTGGTCCAGAGGAAATGTGATTTCTGCATTTTTTTCTGCTCAGAAGGTGTTGGGTTTTTTTTTTTTTTTTTTTTTAAACGGTTTTCTGCTGCTTACAAGTTGAAATGTAACAAGGGGGGAAAAAAAAAGCCCAAAGGAAGAGATGTGAAATTTGACCCCCAAATATACTTAGTAGATGTGGTGGAAATTACAGAGCTTTTATATGGAGGAAATAAGGTACAATGTGTAGTTTTTTTCCGTGGGCAGGTGTGCCAAATGTAGGGCAGATGAGTTAACAGTGAAACCTAAAGTGATTGATCTGGTAGAGCTAAGGACTTAAATAAATTATATAATTTAGTAACACAAATTTTGTGAAAAAGCCTCAGTCTTAGAATAAAAGTCTGAGAATACAGCTGGACTTAATTAAATAGTAGTATTAATTTATGCCATTGATTTCAGCAATAGTTTTATTCCCATTTTAATATTTGAGCTGCTTAACTCTTACTTGCAGTAAATGTCCCTTTAATTGGACACGTAAAATGATTTTTCACATGTAGTTATGCTTTGATTACATACATTCAGGAGAGAAAGATATACAAATGTGGAGGATAGATGGTGGAGTTTGACTTGAACTCTGGTTTTATTTGCATGTCACTGGAAGTTGGTATTTATAGGCCCTGCAGTACTTGGCGCTCCCTGCTTCTGCCATGGGAGGTAGACTCAGATGCATGAGCCTGGAGGAACACCCATTTCTTTCCCAGGATCAATGAGGTCAGGAAAAGTTGTGCCCGTGTATACAAAACTGTTTTTAAGTGACTGTTCTATATTAGAATAAATTAGGCTTTGAATGCACAGCCAAAATCACTTGCTGTTTTAAACAAGGAGCATCATAAGTGCAGAACTCAAATATTTTAGACAAAACACTTGGAGAGTTGAGAAATTAATTTAAACATTAACTTTGCCACATACAGTCTGTTTCACAGGGATTTAAAAAGCATTATTGCCACCCTGGGTACACTGGAATAAAGATCAAACACCATCAGGGAATGACTGTCCTGTGAGCTGTCTGCAGGATGCTCACGGGCAGAAAATGACCCAAAATGCCCTGCCCGTGGCGCTTGGGGGTGCGTGGTGGGGTGGGTTCCCCTGCCCCAGGACCTGCGGGGAGAGCATCCAGACAGGACTGTGGATTTTGGCTCATGGGCGTTTTCAGAATCGCTTAAACTCGGGGAATTCATAACTTTGGAATTCAGCAGATTTGCACAACTCCGTGCATCTGTGCCTCCGCCAGCGCGCGCCGGCTTCCTGCCTTCCTCACCCTGAGCATCCCGGGCTAAAAACCTCGTGATTAACAGCCCCACTCGCGGGCTTGGGCTCCCGAGCATCTTATCAGCAGCCCCGGGAAGGTGAAGGCGGCCGCGCCGGGAGCGCGCCGGGCGGGAATGGCAGCGCTGGGTGAGCCCAGGCCGGGCTGGGCGGCTGCTCTGTGGTTTGTTGTGTCTGGTTTGGTTCCTACTTTTCAAGTTGCAGTTGCATTTGGTCATTCAAAGCTTATTTTCCTAGTCTGGCCAAGCCAGCAGGATCCCCGTGCGCTGCAGGGGAACATAAAACATCAGCCTTTAAGCTGGAGTGCTCAGTAGATAAGGATTTTAAGACTCTTGCATCATGCGCTGTGTCTTATGGGCTTACTTAGTATACTCCATTTGATTTAATTTAGATATTGAATAAGGAGAAACACTTTAAAAGCCAGAAAAAGTACTGCATGTTGTAGCGCCTCTTCTTTCCCCATTGCCTTAAAGACAGATGGCCGGGAGGGCCAGCTTAGGCTGTGATTACATTTATTTAATTGTAGGCAGTAACAGGGTGTTTTCAAACTGCTTAAAAATGATGTTACGCCTTATCTGTGAAGTGTTTCAAAAAGCCAGCGAGAATTCCTTGGGCTTTTGTTTTCTTTCTTCTTTTCCGCGACTAAATGTAAAGAGTAAATTTTCAACCTTTTCAAGGATTAGGAAATGTGCAAAATTAGTGGATTTTTTCAGTTGTGTGCATGGGGAAGGGCATTAAAGTCAGTGGGTGGCTCTGCCAGTGGTCTCCCCTTTCATTTCCCATCCCATAAATAGAAATACAAACTGTAACCGAGTTGCTGTAACTGTTAGCTTGAGCGCTGCTGAGTAGCCATTTATCCTGCTAAAAGGTTTGGTTTGCTGCGTGTTTGTGTTGGCAGCACTGGGGAAGGCTGGGGAGCAGGAGGTGCTGTTGGATGGCGTTCCCAGGAAATAGGGTGACCCTCTGGATGGGGTTTGCTTGGCGTGGGGCGGCAGTGCTGCCTCAGGGGTCAGACGTGGTGGCCGTGCTGGTGTCACCACCCTGCAGGAAGCTGTGACAAGGGGCTGTTGTCTGTGCACAATATAGATTAGCAGAATAGCAAACCTGCCACAGAACATTTTAGTGTAGCAGCGAGCGGGGAGCTGGCAGGAGAAGTGAAATATCTGCAAGTCGTAAAGGAAGCGGGTTTGGGAGTTCTGAGGTGGGATTGGGATTGTTTGCAAAGATCCCTCAGCTGGCCAAGATGCTTGTGCTGGATTTCATCACTGTAACAGGCTTGCGTGCCTTTCACTAAACACCACAAAAAGTGCCTTTGGATTATAACAGATTTACATTTATTATTTTATATAGCATGTATTTATATAATACGTTCTTGCATTCATTTATATATATAGATAACTTCACATTTGAGACTATTAGTTATTGCGTGAATCTGCACCACCCTGCAATAATCACGGCTGCACATTCTCTCTCAGTCAGAGAGAGCCTGGAGCATCTTCAGAGTGGGTGAAAATTATCCCAGACATAGGTTTAAAAAAAGAAAGGGGAAAAAAAAAAAGGGCAAAAGAAAAGCAGGCCTCCCAAAAGCTGTGGTGGAACCCGGTATTAGCAAATGCTTCTAGGAAGTTTGACTGAGAGCCATATGGCAATGTGGGGAGTATTATCCATCGCTCCAGAAGTTGGTCTCTGAATCAGCCTATTGACTTCAACAGCACTTAATCATGTGTTTTAGTTCTTCTTTGAAAAGGCTTGCATTCCTGAATCATGTCCTCTGATTTTAACCACTAGACGGTACTTTGTTGTGTGGTAGCAGACAAGTTCAGTCATATTTCTGTGACTAAGTTTGCAAGTTGTGACTGCATCACTAGTGAAGTATGCTGATGAATATTCCCCTTCTTATCAAAATCCAAACATTTGCTGCTGTTCCTGAATTTTAGGGTGAGACTCAGTCACTTCTGGGAAGGAGCTGGTGAGATGCTGTGGGATACTCTGGATGTTCTGTGTTCATCTGTAAAGTTGTGGATGCTGTGATGGAAACAAACAGAGGCAAAACCAGTGCTCTCAAATTACTGCCTTGAATTCTGTTTTCAAAATCCCTGAGTGTTGGTGGTGATCAAGCCCATAAAATAAACCAAGAACCAGTCGTGCGGGTCCAAATTTGGATTGTATTTGGATGCTGAAGGGACTGCAGAGCCTCAGATGTGGCTCTGCTGTGTCAGGGGTGATTTGGACTCTGGTGGAAGAAGGGGTGGGTTTGTGTGTCATTTTGGGATGTACGAGTTTGTGCCCATGGCATCCACAAGTGCCCCCTGCCCTGGTGCTGCTGCACAGGTGGGGTTGCAGGTACCACCCGTGGGCTGAAGGAGCCAGGTCTGGGTGCCGGGAGGTCCCATGGGCTCCGTTCACAGCTGCCGCAGAGCAGAAATGCAGGGGAGCTTTGTTCCCCTTTCTGCTGCAGGAATTCCTGGGGATTCCTGCCCTGCTCTGTCCGTTATTAAAAGGAAACTCAGGGCAAACCCCTGTGCCACCACCTGGCTTGGCACACAGAGTGCAGAAATCCCTGTCCCAGCCCTCTCCTGGTGAGGGGGTGCACAGGCTTCGCTTTCATCCCCAAGATTCATTATATTTCAGCAGAATTTTTTGTCTCACCTTTCTGTGTTTTTACAGCTAAAGCAGTTTTTACTTCCCAACTTTCAACATCTGGAATTCGGTTTCAGTTTATTAAAAAAAAAAAAAATTCATAATCCGCAGTCTGGATGAAACACCAATGCCTTTGTATTTGTCCGCAATTTTTAGTTTGAATTTCGTATCCTTGGTAAATGCCGGAAGTCCCCGGTCGTTGCATGTTCAGTAGCTGCCGTTCCTTAGGCTTAAACCTTTTTTTTATTTTTTTTTAAATTTTTTTCCTGTTCGACACTTTTCTAATTGGGGATAATACCAAAATGATTAATCAAATTAAGCATAAGAGCAAAGTGGCTGGTGCACAAAGCTGTGTATCGCTGCTGTGTTCAGCAGCGAGGTTCTCTCCCTGTTGCTGAAGTTCCTTAATGGGCCTCTTAGGCTCTGTTGTTTTTTTGTTTTGTTTTTTTTAATAAGGTGCTGTGTAGATCCCATTGACTTCAGTTGTTGATTGGGATGCCTGACAGCCGGGAAATTAAGCCCCTTCTTTGTGACCGAGTTGAAGGCCAGATTTTCAAGGATTTTCGAATGCTTAGCACCCATAATTGGTGTTAGATTTCTTTTTTTTTTTTTTTTTTTTGGAAAAAGTTCACATCTCGTTTGGGCATATAAATAAGGGTGAGAGATTATGATACTTGTAGCGACTGGTGCTGCTGGGATATAATGAAGCTTCTTTAGCACAACCTGACTAATGAGCTGGTTACTTTACTGTCCCGATAAGTTTTGTTCTTCTGCATTTCTGCCTTGTTTGCGGATGCTGAGCATTCCTGTATATTCTGCTCCTGGAGGAGAAACTTCTTTGCTTCAGCTGCATTTTTCTTGTTTTCTGTAGTGATTGTGAGGCACAAGGAGGAGGCAGAATGAGTTGAGTAAATTAGACAACTGTTGGAAAAAAAGGGGGACATGCAAAATCAAGTGTTCTACTTGCGTAATCTGTTTAACACCAGCGAGCCACGGAGCCTTGTGGGACACGGGAATAAAAGGAACATCTGTGCAGGCCACATGGCATGCTCTGGAGGAGCCCTCCATCCCAGGCAGCTCTGCTCTATTTGCAAATAAAAGCTCCAACCAACATCAAAAAGTTGAGGTGGATCCCAGCTGAAAGGGGAGAACAAATGTTACCACTTGGTGCAATGAGGTTCCCCTTGCAAGCAGACTTTCTGGTCTTTTTAGGGATGCTTTGGACATGTGTTTCTAATGCATTTTATTTAAAGGGGAAAAAAGGAGGAAAAAAAGGGGGGAAAAGGAAAACGTTATTTATTTTGGAGAAAAAAATTATCTGTATTGAAACATTTTAGCTGAGCATCTCAAGCTGCAATCAAAATATATTAAGTAGGAATAAGAATAAGGATGTTAGGAGTTTTGGGGGGGGTATATTTTGTTTGATTGGTTTTTGGTGGTTGTTTTTTTTGTTTTGTTTCTTTTTTCTTCTTTTCCCCACCTGGATGTAGACATCCTGAGATCCCAAGGTTTTCCTGTCTGATTTTACTCCCTTTATTTTGCTGCTGGTTCTGGTGGCTGGTAAACAGCCCCATGGTTAGGCAGAGTCCTGGGGAGCTGCTCTGGCCTCACTCCCCCAGGACACTCACCAGAGGGGAGGATAAACAAGCCAGCAGTACATTTTATTTCCATTTAGAACCTGTTAGAGTGCAAGGACATATCTAGTTTGGGGCTTTGGATTTTCTAGACAGGCTGTATTGTTTTTAACAGAGTCATGTATCAGCAAGCCGGGTAATCTGTACCAAGAAGGCACGTATTTTTTAATATGTAAATAGGAAAGGATGGTGTTTCATCTTTATTCCAATGTACCCAGGGTGGCAATAAAGCTTTTTAAATCCCTGTGAAACAGATTGTATATGGCAAAATTAATGTCTCAACTCTCCAAGTATTTTCTCTAAAATATTTGAATTTTTGCGTTTATTATGCCGCTTGTTTAAAATAGCGAGCGATATCAGCCGTGCATTCAAAGCTTAATTGGTGGAACACAGATTTATTCTAATTTAAAACAGTCACTTAAAAACAGTTTTGTATATATGTATACATGGGCACAACTTTTCATACAGTTGTCTGTTTTGGAGCAGTCTCTCAGGCACTCATGTACAAGTTGAACCTGTTTTCTTTTGTGCAACATGGCTTTGAGAAATCATTAGTTAAAAACAGGGTTCTGTAGTTCCAGTGCAGCCAGTAAACAGCCTGACACGAGTTGTGCGTGAGATGATTGAAGTTCTGCCTTTGATCAGGCCTGGACTGTGCTGGATGCAGTCCCGAGGCATGTGTTGATGTGTGTGTGTGTGTGTGTGTGTGTGTATTCGTGTGCTGGTGAAAGCTGCTTTAATGAAAATTTGGCCAGGTACTAAAATAACCTGTCCATCAGTGATTGCCAAGCAAGATGGTGATGGAAGAGCAGCTAAAGGAACTGCAGCCATGTGCTCATCCATGTCACCCTCCCCAGGCAGGGCACGGGTGTCTGGAGATGCTTTGGATGGTTCTCCTCCTTTTTCAGTCACATTTGTCATTCGTCTTTATTTCCTCAGCCCCTTTCTGATTTGTCCTGCTCTTTGCCATCATTCTGTAAGGACTTCTCCTCTGCCACCTGTTTTCTCCTTTAAGCTGGGCTCTCTTCTGATACCCCATGTGGTAGCAGTGGGATGTTTTGCAGCTTTGGGGGGTTGGTGCAGATAACCTGGCCAGATCTGTGTAGCAGTCCCTGACTTGCTCCGGTGGAGCACGGGAATTTCAGATACTCTCTTGTTTTTCAGCCGCTTGCTGTTTTCTCCCACTGCACCTCTTCTCATTCCCCTGTGCACACAGGGGTGCATCTGCTGCCTGTCAGGTGTGTCCTGCCCATGGCAGAGCTCCCTCGTACCCAGGCAGCCCTTGGTGTGGGTGGCACTTCCAGGCTGTGCCACCCAGGCGCTGCTGGATGTGGTGCTGTTCCTTTACAACGTAAACTCTTGACAACTCTTCAGTGCATCAGAGACTGCAGCCAGTTTTGCAGTTTGATGTAGGAAATGATGCTCTGGGTTCCTTCAAAAGCCCCGGGAGCAGGTGGACCCCAGGGTGGAGATGCACAGAGAGGGAAAGTTGAGGGACCTCATGCTGATGAGATGAAGTCCGTAGTGATCTGCCAGATCATCTGAGCTGTGTGCCTCTGCCGTAGAGATTTAAATAGTGAAATATTAAAACTTGTCTTTCAAATCTGTTCAATATTATGAAGATTAATTTTTGTTGGGGGCAGATTAATAGGTTTCCTATTCTGATTAATACAGTGATAATAAAAACGTTGTGATTGCTGGAATTAATGAAGCCCAGATTCCTGTTTCAAGGTTTGATTGACTTTGTACTTCAGTTATGCTAAAGCTGCTGCATCTCATTGCCCCTTATTGAGCTGTAGCCTTCGGAGAATCCGTATGGGAGCAGGGCAGTGCAGAAGGTCTGTGTTAGAGGGCTGTATTGGAGGCCCTGCCAAAAAATCTTCTGGGGAAAAAGGTTTGCCAGACATTGATCAAGGGTTTTGCTCATGTTGCAGCAGTATTAGAGTTTCTGTGTCTTTAACCCAGCATGCTATTTTTATGAAAGTTGTAGAAGAGGAGTGGCCAACTCAAATGTGTGGGCACATCATTAAAAGCTTCAATTTGTCAATGCCAGATCGAACTCAAGTGTGTGGGTAGATCATTAAAGGCTTGAGTTTATCAGAACCAATCTATAATCTGTTCTTCTCCCTCCTCCACCCTTCCCCCCAGCAATGCGGGTTGTTTCTCCAGGTTCTCCAGCGCTGAGGTCCATGGAAGTGCCTGAGCTGCCTCTGTGCCCCTGGCCTGTGCTGGGCTCCCTCCTGGCAGGCAGCTGCTGTGCTGGGCTCAGCCTGGAGCTGCCGCTCTGCCCAGACCCAGCTGGCTCTGGGACACAGCTGATCCAGTGGCTTTGGAGGCCACCAGTGGGGCAAGCCCCAGAGTTAATGCCATGAGAACTCGTGTCTTTGGGAGCTCTCTGCTCCCATTAACCCAAGGGATTCAAAAGATGCAGGTGGGGCTGGGTGCAGAAAGTACATGGTGATCATGTCGGCTTTGTTCCTTTGGGAAATCCGGTTGCAGAAATGTTTTCTGGAGTATTATGGCGAGGTCAGTTTTGGATGGCATAAGAAGCATCCATTTTTCCAGGTGCTCTGTCAGAGTTCAGGCCAAGCTGGATGGAATGTCTTTACCTCCTCCCAGTACTGCTTCTTATTCCTTGGGTAGAAGCTATCTCAGTTTCCAAATCTGCTTGTTGGTTCAATGGTGCCAAGATATTCCTTATTTTGAGGAAGGATGTGAGGTGTGATCTGCAGGTGAGGACAGTGCTTCTGTACACTGTAGCCCTCATCCTCTGCAGACCGTATATATTATTTAGACAATAATTTTTCTTCGAGAGTCTCGAACATTAACTTTCTTTTGAGCAAGCATTAGCTAAAATGAGCCTCGATTCCTCATCTTCTGAAGAGGGCTAATGATACTTTCCTGCTCTACAGATGTATCATGGATAAAGATTAGCAGTTGAATACTGTGGTGCAGCAGGTCAGCTGGAGAAATCTTGTCCCAACATATGTAGATGCAGCTTTCTGCTCAGCTACAAACCCATCTGCATATCTGTCATCAAGCACAGCAATAAAGCGAGGCTCGGACGTGTGTTTCTGACACTGCTCCATTGCTTCTCTCAAGTGCTCTGCCCCTCATGAATAAAATACAGCCGATGCAAGATGCAGGTCACTTCTGGTTTGCAGGTATTTCAGGGTCTCTGAGAAAGAAGTCAGTTTTAGCATAAATGCTGTTTAAAAACCCCTTTTGGATCTATTTTTATTGTGTAGCACAGTTTTGTAATAGGGTCACATAATCCCTATATTTAGATTTCTGAACCCTTGTGATCTTTGAGCCGTTGTGCATTCAGCAAAGAATGGGAGAAAGCCCCAGGGCCAGAGAAGTACCTGGATTTTGTCTTAGAAAATTTCATGCAGTTGTTGCTAAGACAGAAGCTTCCAGATGTTCCTCAGGAAAGCTGCAGTGGGCTGCCAAAATAATTAACTCCATGAGATTAATTTGGGGATGGCAGTACTTGCTCCTGTCAGAGCGCTGGTGGGTGTGGGAAGGCTGGGAACAGCCACTGCCTTGGGGATGGTCTTGCTGGTGAGGATTGGGGAATGAAGGGCTCAGAAGCACCACGGGTGATTTTTGCTTTCATACTTTTTCTTCTTCCAGTTTTTCAAGATGTTTTTGTCCATTCCAAAGTTTGTTTTGTCCCCTGGGGTTTACGCTGCAGGTCCCTGTTGTGCAGAGGTCCAGGGAGCAGAGGATCTCCCAGGTGTTGGTGCATCCATTAGGGCAGAGTGTGCCCTTCCCCAGTTTGAGCAGGCACCAGAGCTGCTGCTTAAATCCCATGTGGTTTCATGGAGGTGATGCAGAACAGCCCTGGGAACACCTCTGGTTGTATTTCTGAGTATGAGTTGTTACTCAGTGCAGATACTTTATCAGTGAAGATATTACACATCTTATTTTAAAATACCGTTATTAGTAAAATGGATGTTTCATTTGTGCAGGGAGCAGCGTCCTCTGAGCTAAGCTTAAGCTCAATCTGTGTTACTAATAGCTGGGGAAAAAAACATACTAATTGGTATTTCTTAACTGATGTTTGCAAATTTTGCCTTTCCATCCTGAACATCAAATAGTTTTTGTATGTGTTTTTCCTTATCTCAGAGGAAAGATTAATGCTAACAAGAGATTCTACATTTTATTAAGGTTTTATCAGGATGCAGTGAGTGAAGACAGAGAGTAAATAGTTCAGAAATTCAGAGAGTGTTATATTTTGATAATGCAAAGTAGGTTAAAGTATCTGGATTTTGTGCTCAGTACAGTATTTTCAGGCAGAATGTGGATTTGGATGGTGACACATTTTGGTATTTAGAAGGAACATAAGCTCTCCTGTCGGAGGAGCACGTTGCAAATGTGAAATAAGCATTTGTCTCTAAAAACCTTTCTTAATATTGTAAGTTTTGGTTTTATTTAAAGCCAAATAGAGTCTGCTGTGTGATCGTTTGATACATAGACATGCTTCTGTAATGTTCCCCCAGCTCCAGCGTTTATAACCACCTTTTACTTTCAAAGGAAAACTATAGGCTTTGATATGATTCTAACTGAGTGAAGTTTTAAAACATGTTTTTGTCTTTCAGTCTCCTGAGAACATTTTTTCTGAGTGACTCCGGCTTTCAGACATATTTGCCATGAGAAGGGCTCCAATCCTTTCCTGTATTTGCCCTGAGTCATGAATGGATATGTGTGATGCCTGCAAGTAAAACTGGTGAGTTGTCAAGCCTGAGTTTGCAATAACTCTCCCTTATTCTTTCTTACAAATTCTCTTTCCCTCATTCTTTTTATCCCCTTTTTAATATGGTGGTGGGGGGTTGTATTGTCTGTGTTTAAAAGCAAGTCACCCCTATTCTTAAAAAAACCCAAAGCAACCTTCCCTGTAATGAAATAGCAGAAATACCAAATATTATCAACACAGAAAAAATACTCCTTTTCTTTTTTTCCTTCATCCCCTCAAATCCTATGAACTGTGAGGTCTTTGGTGGTGAAACTGGAGTTCAGTCATGCAGGCAAAGCTACTGCCCGAAACTGAAGCCTCACAGATAGACAGGATCTAAACCAAGCTTATGTGGGCAATTCGTGTTGTGATTAAATATGAATATGGAGAGGTCTCCTTGCCATCATGTGTCACATGATGGACTCTCAAAGGAGCCATTGCCAACAGATAATTAGCTCCAGCGTTTGCTGCACTTGCATCCCAGTGACAAAATGGTGTCACTGGTACACAGGAGAGCTGTCCCGCGGCGTGCGCGTCACCTTGGTGCTGCTGCCCGGCCTGGGGGACGCGGGGACAAAGCCTTGAACAGTCTGTTTTGATCAAGGTCGAGAGGCTGGTAGAGTGAGACCCCTCCTCTGTTAAGGGCCAGTTGCCTTTCCTGGTGGTTACTTCCTGAGAAGCCCCTGGTCCTTTTTGTGCCATGCAAGGGGTGGTTGTGCCTCTTCCAGCTGTCCCCATCCCCCAGAAACCTGGCATGGGGAGCTTTCCATGCCCACTCCTCTCACCTGCCTGCTCCTAATTGCCTCTCTTAATGACTGGGGTGAGAGGAGGGGCAATATTAATTTGGGAAAACAAGAATCATCTCATTCTGCAGAAAAACTGGAAAGTCTGTGTAAGAAATCTTTCAAATCCAGGAAATCTGCATAATTAAATTGTGTAGGAATTGGGAGCACAAATTGTTTTTTAAAATAAATTCAGGTTTCTATTATATATTTAATATCCCTCTGTGTGTTGGAAAGTGCATTTCAAAGATTATAAAACCAGAGAAATTCGCACATCAGTGAATTGTGATTTTTTTTTTTTTCAAAGTTTCCATTTTTTCTTTTTTTTTTTCCAGAGGTAGCATAATTACCATGTCATTTAGCAAAGATTGTAATAGCTGTTCAGTTTTTACCGACTGGTATAGTAAACAGTTGAATAAACCCATATGGCAGCTCAAAGTGGGCATAGAGGAGAGGGATTCTTACCATTTCCTTCATGTCTGAATTACCAACCTCTCTGATACGACTGAGATCCCCAAACGGGGACCAATTCCAGACTTCTCCAGTCATGCAAAAATTTCTCACTGCTCTGTTGCATATGAATCAATTGATTTTAATCACAGTGGTTGGGTAATTAATTATTTCTTTGTGCCTATAAAGTATGCATGGGAAACGGGGGGTTATATGCAAGGTACATGCCTCGATTTAAAGCACTCTGTGCATTTGCTTAATGCCTCTTTAGTAAATGTAAATAATACCTGGGGTCAGAATCTTCATATCCAGGTATTGTTAAAGATCGAGGCTCTTCTAAGGGTGGCATGGGTGAGGTGTGGCATCGCTGGCCACTGTGACAGGCCCATGGCACCGCTTGTAATGGCACTTTGTGTCTGGTCTCAGAGGTGGCAAATGGAAGGACTGGAGTGTTTCAAAGCATCCACTTGAAATACCAGGTTGAATTATGGAGGTGTGGAGCTGTGGCCAACCAGCATCTGGAGTAAAGACAAAGTGTTTGGAGTAAAGACAGAGTGCCCTCTGGATACCTTCACTATTAAAAAATAAAAGCAGTGAGAAGAAGGATTGTTAACTCCCTCCAAATGCTGGCTTGAACAAAGAAAAAGACGCGTGCTATTCCTCCTAAAATTCACTTACTTCCAGTTATCTTAAAATTTTCATGTCACATAATAGCTTTAAAATACCTTCTGAATGCATTAGACTCTCTAGGTGCTTAGGAAATATTGCAGAATAATAACATGAAATGACCAAGCATTGAGCATTCCCACTGGAAAGGAGCAGTTGGCCCAAACTGGTGCTTGTGTTCATCTTAACCCTGATGTACGACCAGCCCTCCACCATAATTCTATCAAGAGATGGTAAGTTGCCTAGCAATGTGCTGACTGCAGAGGGTACGTGTCGAGCTAATTCAGTTTTTGTTCTCGTTTTCCTTGAGAGTTCAGCTTAAAGGAGTGATCCTTTCTCCGGCTGCAGCAAGAGCCACTTCTCGGCGGTCTCTCTTGTTCCCCACTCGAGTGTCCCTGGTGATGTCAGGAATTCATTCACCGCCGTACGTGTCTTAAAAGTTTCCAGCTTATTGAGTAACCAAATGTGGTTTCTGCTGATTGTGTTGACTGAATACGTAGGGCCTTTCGAAGAGGCAAGGGTTTTATTTAAAGCAGAGCATTTAGTTGTATACCATTTTATGGCAGGCAAAGGTCATCTGGGGTAAGCAGCCAGAACAGTGAATTGCCTCATTGCAGCACCTCGGAAAATGAGACAGAAAGATACAGTAAAAGGTTTTAACAAATTGCTCGTAGTTATAAATTTTTAAAGTCGAGGAGCTGGTGCTGTGTACGTTTTTAAATTGGAGATAGCCATGCTTGTACGATAAATTGAGTTAAGAACGGAACAAATCAAAATAATGGGGTGGTACTAAAAGCCTGGTGGTGCTGCCGGCGGGGCTCGGCGCTGAACACCGAGCACGCAGCTCATCAGGGACCTGCTGTGTCCCTGCCCTTCCCACCCGGATCTGTGGGGAACCGTTCCCTCTAACAGTGCCCCTTGCCTCCCTCAGTCCTCCCCTCTGGCTCCTGGTGACAAAAAGGGCTGGGTTTGCCCCGTGATGCTTCCTGTGATAACCAGGATAAGAGCCAGAGGGGTTTGTCTGTGGAGCAGGAGTGTGTTCCCCCAGGTTGTGCTAACCCAGCTGCGTGTCGGTGGGCTGGGGGAGCTCCAGGAGCCCAGCCTGGCATCCCCTGGCAGAGCTGCTGGAGGGAGAGGTGGCAGCAGCCTGGAGATGTCACTTCTGTCCTTGCAGGATCTCCCTTGCTCCTTATGCCATCAGTGGCTACAGAAAGAGTTTGTTTTTCTGAAACTTTTCTGTCCGTGGAACTTTCTCTGTGGCAGGGGGAGGAGAGAAGAAGTAATTTTAACAATTTAATAAAGTACATAATGTAAGTTTTATAAGCTGGTGTGAATGCTCCTAAGTATTTTGGTCTTTTTTCATAACACAATGAACCTAATATTGGTAAAAATACAGATCTTAGCTGCCACCATAAAGAGAGGCTAGATTTAATAAACAGTTATGAATGTTGGCAGCTGCCTATCAGATTGTATAACATCGGCTATAGCACATGAAGACAGTGTCAACTTACATTTTATCTCAGAAGTATTTTCAAAGCATTTATTTTGCTTTCTCTTGAGTCCTTAACCTAATTCAAGTTATATAATTGGCGGAATATTTTTCCACACCGCTAATTGGCTGGGTGCCAGCATGGAAACCATTGTATGACTTGATGATGATCAGGAATTAACATGACATTTGCGTGGTGGTAATGGAATACATTAGTAATGTAATTCATGACTGTAAGAAAGAGACCATCATCTCCCACCTCTGATCAGCAGGAGGGGCTGGGAGGATGATGAAATGCTCCCAGCAGGCACCTCACAGCAGTGGCTGGCCAATCTCGATGTCAAATTTAGTTTTAAATTCTTCAGACAAAGCTGTAATGCTTACCAATTAATTACTACAAATGTCAATTAAAAATCTACCAAATAATGCAGTAAGATTAAATTTCAATTAAAAAAATTACATTTAACAAGGAAGATACAACATTATTTTAATGAATTCTGCTGAAGGTGACAGTTTATCTAGATATATTTATACCGTGTAGGTGGATCTAAATTCATTGGATGATGTTAACCATGTTACTCAGTGTACATATTAGTTTTGAAAATTATTTCGACTTTGGGTATGTCCTGGAGGAGCTGGGGCATCAGGGGGCATTTCTCATCATCAGGAGAAGGGGGAATTTCATGCCTTCTCAGTTAAAAAATCTTCTCACACTTAAACTGAAGGCTTTAGTGTAGAATTCACTCCTGACCACATTTGTGGTATTTTTCATTGCTTTATATTTAGAAAAACAAATAGAGAATTTTTGCTGTGGTAATTGACAAGCCCTGACTTTTCTATGTCTATAATGATTTCTTGGGACAGTTTTTCAAGTAATCCATTTTATCATACAAATAATACCTATTACTCCAATAAATCACATAACAGGAAAAGATTTTGCTGTGTGAAGGTGGTGAACTTTAAGTCCTGAGCAGAGCTTTTACCTGCAAGGCTTCACCCTGGCTTGAGAGAGGTTGTGAATGAATTATTAAAATCACCTCGTTGACACTTGAGATGCTTTAAGGGATATTTTGAGCCAGGAGTGGCATAGCAGAGGTGTCGTGGGGCGTGTGAAGTTGTGAGTTTGCAGGTATGTGCACCACAAACTCTTGTAAACCGCCTGTAGCTCTTTAGATGCAGAGTGCTAACAGTGCAAAGTGGGGTTTGTAGCTGGAGTTTAGTGTGGCAGCAGCTGTGTTTTTATTGTTCAGGGCAGTTCTCGGGCTGTTGGAGATGGAGGTGCTGGTGCTTTGGGAAGGCATTTGGGAATGCAGTCACTGATGTGGCACTGGGGCAGAGCTGGGCTGTGCAAGTGGCTATCTTGGTATTAAAGCATTTATGAGAGCTGAAAAATACTTTATCAGCTTCCTTGAACTTCTTTTCTGAGAGCTTTTATTATGTTTTCACACTGTCACATCTAGGTAAGAGGCAAGACATAATTGAAGAAGCAGATTTTATGTGTCAAGCCAGCAAGGAAAGAAGTCCCTCTCAGGGACCAGAGGCTCCTTTTCCTTGGCACTGTTGTGTCTGGAGCTATCAAATTTCTGCAGGTTTTAAAATAAAATTAAAAAAAAATAAAACGTGCATGCAGAAAATCAGAGAAGCCAAACAACTGCTCATGGCAGGTTAAAGTAGTGAAATTCTCTTTAGTAGACAGGTCCCTTGGAGGCTGCTAAGGCTTTGTCCATTGGTGGGTGAATGCAGCAGGCATGATGTGTCTCACTGCTGCAGTTCAGATACCTCTGGGTATTGGTAACAGCTTTACAGGATCATTCCTGCTTTGTGCTATCATCTGATAAAACTATCACCAGCAGGAGATGGGAGACAGCCTTTTTTTTCCTATAAGGGCTTCAGAAATGGATGTTGTAGAAATGTAAGAGCAGTGGAAACATTTTCTCACCAGTCCTCATAGACAGAAAGGTGATGGAGAGGAAGTTAGAGCAAGGCAGAATCATTTCCTCACCAGCAGCCAGAAAGCTTTAAGCAAGGAGGCAGAGAGGGAAGAGTGGGAGCACACAACATCTTTCTGCCAGGAGATAATGATGTGAGGGGCTTGTGCGTTTGGGGCACCCACTGGTCAGACAATTAGGTGGCAGCTGTAGCTCCTGCTCTTAAAAACCCATCTTTCCAGGGGCTTTCAGCTCTACACAGGACCACTCATTTTCTGATTTGAGTCCTGGGAGGAAGCTCTTGCTCTGGCTGTTGTTGAGGTGTATGTGGTACAGCAGGAAGCGAGCACCTTCTGTATCCCAGGTTCTGCTGCTCCCATGTGGAGCTTGTGCCCATCCCAAACACTCATGGTATCTGGGCTCCTCATTGAGGGGTCCCACATGAGCCCTGTGCCCATCCTGAGCACTTGAGGTGGTGTCTGGTCTCCTCCGGATTTCCTACAGGTGAAGATTTCTGCCTTTGGTAGGGAAATGCTTCTCTCTTTCTGTAAGAGTTGGCCAAACACCTTGAAGGAAGAGCGTCTTTGACTTTGGAGGAAATATTTTTATCTCTTTGGGTTTTTCCTTTTTTTCCTTAGTGTAGGGCTATGTCAGCTATATTACATTGAGGGAACACTGAGCTGGGGGAGGAAACTTAAATAAGCTGCCCTCATATTGCCAGTTTATTCCTAGCTTTCATCCACTGATTTACATGCCATCTGAAATAAAAATACCCCAACTTCAGTAGTTTGTTTACCTTTGCTGATATCACTGTGGGGTGACCCGGGGAGATGTAAGAACTGTTCTCGCTCTGAGATTTGCATGAGCCGCGAGGTTGGGTGAGAGGAGACAGACGCTGCGCAACGTGAAAAGGCAACAGGGTGTATTAAGTCTTCGTCTTACCCTGGTTTATAATATTTAGACAAAAGCAAATACCTCCAGGGAGGCCTTATGAAATGAGAGACCAGAGGAAGCTCTACGAGCTGATGGCAGATTCTGTCCTCGTCAGGTGGGCTTGGGTGGTGGGATGCTGAGGAGGGGGCTGCAAGGGTCAGGCACACAGGGGGGTCCTGGATTGCTGCTTGGTGGGGAGGATGTGGGCTTAAAGTACTTGTGTAGGACAAAGTCTTTATACTGTCATCGTGGTAATACTCCAGGGGGGAACAGCCTGAAATGCTCTTTGTCTTCATTAATACTTCTTCCCAGCAGAGCCTTAAGAGATCGTTCTCACGTTCAGATATACAAGGAAACCGAATATAGAGTTGTTTGTCATGAAAATCCCATTTATATACAGCGGCTGTAAAATCCCAGCTGCTGAGCGTGGAGGGAGGCTGCTCTGTCATCAGCCAGTCGAGGGGAGAGTTGACTATAAAACGGAGCTGTAATTCCCTCTTGACAGGGGTGTGGTGGCTGAGTCTTCAAACAACTTCAAGAGCCTGCCCTGCCAAGCCTTTATGGATTTTGTTCTCACAAGCCAGGTAATAGATAAGTCTGAGCAAGGAGATAGATACAGATAGAGATATATATGAAAGGAAGACCTTCGCTCTAGGAAAATATCCATCATTGCTTTTTAAAGTCTGGTTCAGGATTTCAGTGCAGAGCATCTGAAGCGTTTGGGGTCTTTTTGTTGTGAAGGAGGTGCCGTGGGCCTGGGGCTGCTCTTGACATCTCCCAAGCATTCAATATCCCCTTGATTCCAGAGCAGCAGGATGTGACCCTCGCAGAAAGACAGATGGCATTGGGGAGCTTGATGCTTATTGTTTTCAGCAGAGCTCTACTGGAACCAATAAAGTTGCCGCCACCACTGCTCGGAGCAAAAGTGGCTACAGCTGAACAAGAGACACAAAATTATCAATTAAAAAAGACATCGCCAAGCCCATTATTTTACTGTTGAAAAAACATCTTCCTTCCCAGTCTTGTTTTTTCCCCACATGGAGTGAATCTTTGGGATATTAATGATCCACTGTCATGTTTGTTTAACTTTTTTTTTTTCGACACTGCCTTTTTAGGGTCGAAGCCTGAAGTTTTTTCTGCATGTGTTTCAGCTAGGGAAAACTCCCAGTGTCTCAATGGGGCCTTTTCTGAAACAAATGAAGACTAATTTTTCTCAACTTAATTGGGAATTTCATCTGAATAAACAGAGAAAGGCCCAGGCTTTGTTTATATAAAAAATCATGAAATGCTGTTCTGCTGAGCAGCTGAATTGCTGTGGGCGGGCTGGTTCTCACCCGTGAATTTGGTGGCCAGAGCCCTCCACAGTGGCTCAGCTCTCACATGGACCACCACGACCCCGTATGAGCCTTCCTGCCTCGTTCACTGCAGGCACTTGGGCATGGCTTGGGAGCTAAAGACAGTGTCATTTGTTGAGATTTGGCCTTAACCTGAAATTTCCATGTTTTTGTGGGTTTAAGTCAAACCTTAATACTACTTCAGCATAATGTTTTTGTGGTTTAATGTTCTTACAGTTTTTTACAGTGTTTCTTTTAAATTCTGTCACTGAAGTGTATGAGACTTGACAAGTGTAAATATGTAGTTAGACAATTTCAAAAGTGTATTATTTACTGATCGACCATAATGGCTCCAAAGGAACCATTATACTCAATCATATCATGTCACTCTGTGGCACTTATTATGATGGTAATATGGATATGCATATTATTTTTTTTAAAGCATGAGAAGCGTTATTGTGCATGTGTAAAAGCTGGTTTTAATTGTCAGTAATGCTCTGAGCTTTTTTTAATACCAAGAATTGAAACCACCTATGGCTACCAGCCTGCAAATCGTGGAAGCAAAAATCCGTGTCTTTAGGAGGATGGAAAAAGCCTCACTTGATATTTACAGCAATGCAACCGTGCCTCTCCTTAATACGGCTCTTTTATAGCTTTATTAGATCCGAGGGCAACCTAGAACCCTAACCTGAGAGCTTGGCAGGTAAAAGCTTTCCATTTTATCTCTGCAGCCTTCATCTGCTCCTGTAAGCTCTTTCCCTGACTTCCTAATTGTGTTTGCAACATTAGCAAATGGCCCGTCCAAAAATACCACGCAGTACGAGTCATGTTAATTCAGGGACCTTTTTCTTTAAGGTGTCACAGAAGATGTCTTTTTGTAGCACCGGGGCAGGGAAAGAAGGAGAGAAGGCAGAATGAGAGCAGAATGTGAACACTGAACCATGTAAAATAAAAGAAAGAGACAAGCAGAGAGCTGGGAGGGCTAAATATGCTCCAGCCTTTCCGAAGAGCTGGTTTCAGTAGAGAGAGAGAGAGAGAGAGGCAAGAGAGCACAAGCAGGAGCTTGCTTGCTAGAAAATGTCTTTTGTGGAGAAGAGGGGAGGAGAGTTTGAGTTTTACTGACTAGAGGTGAGGAGCTAAGGTGCAAATTTGGCATGGCGTACGGCAAATCGATCGCGGAGCAATAATTAGAGAGAGGAGGAGGAATCAGAAGTGTTTCTTAACTTAGAAACAGGGATGTGACTGGCTGCTGGCTGTTGCTACTTGGAAGCAGGTAAAAAAGAAAGGAATCTGTTGGGCAAAGTCCTTACCACAGAAGACACAATGAAGGTGAAATCCAGCTTGTGGTTGTTGAAGAGAGATGTGGGTAAGGAAAACCCAGTGTTGTCCAAGAGCTCTCCGTTGTCCAGCAGGGCAGCGATCCCTCTGCAGGAGCTGTTCTGGGGCTGAGTCCTCTCTGGGTGTGTCAGTGGGAAAATCTGCCACTGGAAATGCATTTTCCGGTAAATTTGGAAGATTAACCATAAAATGCTAGCATGAGGCCAATTTGAATAGTTCAGGAGGACACATACAGGACTTGAACTGGTAACAGCCCGATTTCCTTGCAACAGTTTTAAAATGAATAAAAGTGACAAGTTTTTTGTGGTTGGGGGTTTTTTTGGGTGTTATTTTTTTTATTTTTTTGTTTGGGTTTTTGTTTTGTTGGGCTTTTTGCTAATTCTGCAGTAATTCTAACTTGTCTCTCTTTCTGAAGTTGTATTAAAACCAGTTGTTCTCTTTTGAAATACTGAACAAGAAACATAAAACCAAATAAATATAATCTTACTATTTCTGTCCTTGACCTACATAAACAACTGTATAGTCAGGCTCAGTCTTGTATTTGTGAAAAGTCTGGGGCAAGTTGAACATAATTTTTGAGATGGTTCTTGGTTAGAAAAGTTACTTGTTGAAGTCTCATCATCCAAAATACAAAATATTGGTGTTTCTGCTGGGATCATTAGCTTAATATTCTGAAATTGTATAACTGCTGATTTGTATAAGAGGATGGAATTGATGAAGCTACAGTGCATTTGTACACACACATGCACTAGCACACAACACTTGTTGATGATTCAGAGAAGGAGTAGAGTAATTCAGCTCTTGGACTGCCTCACGTGTGATTGGCTTCCTTTCTGGGGGACTTATTTTAGGGAAAAATCAATGTCAACTGAAAAACATTCCATTCTGAAAAGACAAAAATTCCCCTACTTGTGAAAATGTGTCTTGGCAGCTGATTTAACTTATGATACAAGATTTAACACTTTTCACTAAACATGAATTTTTTACCATGGCAACAGCTACGTTACGGGCCACATGTTGGAGACTTGCATGTTGTTGCAGAAACTTGTAGCTCGCCACATTTAGCCCAGTCCTTGTTTCCACCGGCAGAAGGAGCCCACTCCTGCAGCTGTTTCGGGCACGGATCTCCTGGTGGGGCCCGTGGGCATCCCCCTGCCCCCAGCGAGGTGATGCTCTGTCAGGTGTACTTGGGGTGATGTGTAGGCAAAGCACTTGATGACAGAACAACCCAATAAAAATCAAGTTTTTGCCTCCAATTTGCTTTCCCAGCAGGGTGGGAAGGGCTTTCTAAAAGTCTCACTTCTTCTCTCTGTCTCCTGTACCCCTCCCCATCACCCCTCGGACACAGGCAGCTCAACCCCACTGTGCCACGTGCAGTAACAGTTCTGCTGTGTCCCCCCAGCCCGGCTGCTCCTCGCCGTGTCCCCCTGCTCCTGTCTCAGCTCCTTGTCACCTCTCATTTGTGGTGGAGTGGCTTTTCAGGCAACGTTAATTGAATCATGCTCATCAGGGACTTAATAAAAGCGTGACGGGCGGGACGGAGCCCTGGCAGATGGCAGCCCGTGACAAGAGGGATGTGTGGCTGGGCTGTGCTGGTGCTCCAGAGGTGATGGGCTGGAGCTCCTGCAGGAGCAGAAAGTTCCGGCCTTTGGAGCTGTGAAAAGAGCAGGCCAACATGAGCAAAGGGAAAGATGGCTTCAGATGGTTGAGGCTGGTTTTTTCGTCAAACAGAACCAGATAATCATTCAGTAAAACTGTAAATCCTAGCTATGAAGGACTAGGTGTGAAACAGTAAGAGAATTTAAGTTTGTAGGTAATTGCAAACATCTGCAGGTGCCTTGAGTAGGAGCAGTTTTATTTAATCTTACAAGTTAGGAAGAGTATAAATTCTCTTGTTTTAGGACAAAGCTAACAAAGGGTTAGGCAGAAAGCCCCATTTCCAGAGGTGGAAACTCAGTTCAGGTGTTTCTTGTACCTTTCTCTGAAGTGTCTGGTCTTGGCCATTGTTAAGGAATGACCAAGCACATTAATGTGCCCTTCTGGGCACTGCTAGGACCTTTGCCCCTTATCTTTCATGCAAAACAGCCCAATTTAAATGAAACCAGCTATGCAAAGCAGAAGCTAGACATGGTGGGGATCCTCATCTCCATCAGTTCTGGGCTGTGGTGGCACAGTGAAGGGTGTCCTCTACCCGCCCAGTTCTGCTGGTCCAGTGTCCCCAGCACAGCTCCTTCTCTTGGCTGTAAGACTGGTTTAAATCTTGGCCTTTACTTGGTGTGAATTCTCCAAGCTGTGCTGGTCCAGAACTTAAATAATTTGCTTCTCTTTTTAGCATCGTGTCTTTTAAAGGTGTTATATTTGTTTCCATTTAGCGTTAAATTAAAATTAAATGGTTCTGCTTTGTAGATGTAATAGTGTACAAATATATCTATTTTTAAATCCTTTTAGCCCATGTCTATGTGACTAAGAAAAAAGCAGCAGACTAGGGGCCTCCGATTTTTGTTTTACTTGAATCAAACACCCTATTGGGATTTCAATTATAAGTGAATGTTACACTTGTTTGTTACTAAGGTGACTACAGTGTCAAGGTTATGTGGATGTTGTAGTATTATAAATGCAGAGATAATGCAAAAAAGAAAAATAGTTGTGTTGGCTAAAATCATCTTATTCCTATAGCATAAAGTTGCACACTGTCCTACATTTCAATTCTTGTTCTATTAAATTACCTGTTTAATAATTTGAATCCAGTGTTATTTTTATATTATATTGCAAATGTGTGACTGTGAGGTTATTTTTAAGGTATATTTATTAAGGGAATGAATACAATAAGACAAGTCATTGCAGCCCACATACAGTTCCTTGACTTCTCATTTTATGATGTTTCAATTGCATATGATTACCGAATATAAGTTTTAACTTTTATGGGGGTTCATTAGAGATGCAACTGTGTAGAGAGAAATTCAATAGAATTTGATAATTTTTTTAAGCTCTGAAACTGTAGTGAGATGAAGCAACTTGATGGAGCATAACTCAAACTTCTGACTTTGAGCTTGGATGCAAAATAGTGGGGTCTTCCAGGGCTTAGCAGGGCTGCAGTGGAAATTTGCTGCTGATGGGGAGAGGAAGGGCATTAATAGACCAGAACATCTCAAATCAAAGGCAGTGGCCTTTTTTTCTCTGGGTAGGACAAAGAGAAGAGGTGATGTCCTTGCTCGGGGCCAGGACTAGCATGAAATGCTTTTTTCTCCTGTGTGAATCAACATGCTGGTGGAGAAATATGGTTTCAGTAAATCCATGGTGTTTTCTTAATAGAGAATCTATGTAAAATGAACTCCTCAAAAACCAATATTGAAAGCAATTTTAGTGAGCCAGTGCTGAGAAAACAACTTTTGGGGCACATGTAAAGGAATAGATGCAGTAAATGAGTAAATTTACCCTGTGGTTAAATGTTGCAGTGCTTTGTGTGAATACTAAATAGGAACATATCCCATCAAGTACAGTTTTTCCATAATTTATTAGCATAATATGTTTGTTTTTAATGCATAGGAATGTAAACATTTATAATGGAATGATCATGTCTTTTAGTAGGAGGAACCCCCTGTTCAAAACTATTAGTGCCATTAGCTGTTTGGAGAAAAGTTGTTTCGTGATACAGATGATTTCTTTCCAAACATTGACTCTCATAAGGTTGCAAAGCTAGATCCAGAGAAAAGACATCCTTGTCTGGGTGTGGAAGAAAGTATCAGGGGTGACTTGAATGCAGGACTTCAAAAATCTCTTCTCTGTGATCAAAGCTGCAGCTGGGCCTCGTGTCCTTGCTTACTTTTCCATATTTGCTGCTCATGGCTTCTCCAAGTAGGGCCTTGTGGGATGGAAAAGCTGGATTTTCCTTACCTCAGAGCAGGAACTGTCAGCTTTATTGGGAGCCTGGTTCTTGCCTGTGGGGAGTGGAGAGGAGGGAAGGGCAGTGGTGCTGGGGAGCACGGGTGTGTTGGTTTCATTCTGCCCAGAGAACATCATCCCCAGAAAAATGGTGTTCCTGGGCCATGCCACCTCCCACGGCAAGGGAAAACAGATGAAAAGCAATGAAGCACACAATTACATAATGAAAAACAATAAAATGCATTTTCTAATATGTACTACTAGTGACCATATGACTTTATTATAAAAACTAAATGCAATTACATTTCCAAGTATTGTGCTGTGTGATAAACTCAGGGGAAAAACTGAAGAACAACTTAGAAGGAGAAGACTTCTTGTTTAATATAAACCTCAGACTTTGAAGTGACACATAGCAGGGAATAAATGTCCATCATCTATCAAATGAGGTTTGAACGGTTTGGGTCACACTAGACAAACACTTCTCACCCTAAAACCTCCTTTTCATCTTCATTCATCAACAACACCTTAAGCTTGTGCCCCTTTTTTTTTCTTTTCCACTCTCTCAAAAAACAATAATCTACTTGATGCCTACAAATCACTTCTGGCTGGCACTCGTTAGGCGAGTTATGAGCTGTGGCTGCTGCTGCTCCCGTCGGAGCTGCCTCCTGTGCAGGGAGAGGAGGGGGTTGGAGGTTTGGGAAGAGGTGGAGGAGGGAGAAATGCTGCAGAAATGCTGGTTGTAGACAAGGGAGGCAGTGAGCAGAAAGAGCTGAGTGAGATAAGAGACATATCTGGCAAGGAAGACTCCTGTATGGCAGATCCCTTTCTTGGGCTGGAGATGGGAACCAGTGGCTCTGCTGACATTTTTGTTACTGTGTGTGTAACTCCAGAACAGCCAGGTTTGGAGCCTTAAAACACAAAGGCGAACCTCCATGGGGAGGCTGGAGAGGTTTGTTCTCTTCTGCAGATTCCTCAGGCTGCCCTGGTGGGTGCTTAGACCCAGAAGCTCATCTTCAATTTGCTTTCTTAGTCACAGGCTAACCTACATCACTGTGCCTTGTAATTTCTTCCTGTTGCCTCCTCTGAAGTCCTTGGCTGGGCTGTGCATGAGGCATTCAAATCACATTTCCTAGTAGGAAACTACCTCTCTCACACTAATCCTTGTCCAATAACTCCTAATTTTTTGATTTTTATCCTTTTCCAACTTATGGGACTCCTCTTGGATTAATTTCCCAGTGGTACAGTTTCCCCCTTGCGTTGCATGCTTGTTCCTTCCTCACTGGTTCTTTTTTCTTTCAAAGATACTTTTCTGACTCCATCCCTAACTGCCTGGAAGTGATTTGTTGAGCAGCTCAGTCCCCTGGTTTTCAGAGGCCACAGATTGTTTTCTCTTGTTTTCTGCCTTCCTCCTTTTTTCCTGTGGTTCTGGGAATCAGACTGGCAGACGTGGCTTCCTCACAACCACTGGCTGATGTTAATCTATGGGACTGCAGGGGACATGGGTAGCAGCAGAGATCTGTTTGAAGGCAGAATTTTGTGTGGAAATTTCAGCAAATCTGGCAAGGAGAACTTGTTAGAGAGGGCACAGACAGGCTAGGGGAGAGAAGTCAGCGTTTTGATTGCAATGTAAGTTGACTTTTTTCCCCCATCTCTATGTTAAACATTGCTTCACCTTGTTCTAATGTGGGATTTGATGATGCCACCGACTGTGGTGTTGTGGCCCATCAAGAGGGATCATGGTGGGGACGTCTGTCACCCACCCAGCCCATCTCTGGCGTCTTGGAGTTGCTGTCCCATGCTTGGCACCCTCTGGATGTATTCTCAGGGGAGTTTTGGGTATCATGACTCTTTGAGATTTGTCACAGTGATGTAAAATCCTCAGGATATGGCTGGTGGTGGGGAAGGGGGNCATTTGGGGGAACTGGTCACACATCGTGGAGTATCACGAGGTAAGCCAGTTTCCTACCCCAATACCTTCTTTTCCACTTCTCCCCTTCACAGTTTGAAAACCATAAATCACCTATTTGAAATATATTTAAGGAGAAGAATATTTTCCCCTGCATTCCCACTTAATGCTTTGTAGCGAGTACAGTTGGGATCATTCATGTGCTGAAGTAAGAGAAAAATTCTTTGATACTGTGTCTTCATTTTAGACAGTTTCCTCTTTTACTCAGTTCTTAGATGATAATTCTGAGTCCTTAGATGCTGCTCATTCTGTCACAAAAAGAAAATGCAAAACAGGATATTTTAATATTAGTAATAATGAATGTTTACATGATTAGCTCAATTACTTTGTTCAGTTTGACATTTTGTCATTGTGGACCTGTCTTCCTCTCTCTTTTAAAGTGCGTTAGTAGTGATGGGAAGTGCAGGGGTGGGGCTGTGATCTGAGTCTTGCCGAGCGTCTCCCTGGAAGGAGCAGGGATTCTTACCCCTCACAGCACCTACCACCTCGGGCAGACTTGCCAACACGCCTCCTTGCCCTGGACTCTTAGGGACGCTTATTTGAACCTCATTAAAATACAAGTCTTTGAGAAGTTTTATCCTAAAAACACGTATTTTGCCTGTAAAATGAAAAACATGCATCTTCCATGTGGCCCTTTAAGGTCTGTACGAGACTGGGTCATTCACTGGTCTAGAAATTCTCCTTTGTGAATCAACTGTGTGTTGTAAGGGTGAGTTATTCATCCAACCTATAATTGCTGTTGTCTGACACATTTATTTTACAGATTTTGGGTGTATGTAGTTAGGAAAAATGCTGTTCTGCAAAGATGGTTTCTGGCCAAAAAGAAAAAGAGAGTTGTCGAGGTTCTGGTGCTATTGGAAGAAAAACACACCTCAGTGGGTTTTGTTCTTGGTGTTTTTACTCAAAAGAAGCAGCGAGGATAACTGTGTTAACAGCAGGGTGCCCCTGAATGATCGAGAAGCTGAAGGAATGGCTCGTTTTCCTGTTATGTCACTGCTTTGGCTTTCTCATTCTTGTTCCTCTGTTTCTTCAGAAAGGCCCTGCAGCCTGCAGATAACAGAAATTAAATTAGTATTGATAAAACATTAGACACTCCTATTAATATTGACAGTCTGTCGATACTGTTGTGCTACTTTTGTAATACGGGATGTTAACGGATAATACTTTAAATAAAAACACACTAATCTTATAATCACTGAACATGTAGCGGGGTCTCAACTCAGCTCACTACTCCCCCGAGCTCCCCCAGCCCTGCCTGTCAGCCCTGCCTGCCTCCAGCTCCCCTTGGAGCCCCCGAGGGTCGGGAGCGTTGTTCCCTCTGGGCTCGTCCCACGACCGGGGAGTTGCGGTGGGGCAGAGATGATGGTGTTCAGCTGTAAAGCAGGGACAGGGATGGGAATCTCCCCGTGGCTCTGAGGGTGGTGGGGTTGGTTTGAAGACCTGTCTGTCCATTGCACTGAACTCTGGGGGGTTTTGGGTGGATGCAGCCCTGACGATGGGGTTGGTCCCAAAACAATGGAGTTTTAGTCCCGTGGTTGTTCATGGTGTTTGACAGGGTGCTGCCCTCCCTTGCTGCATGTGTCCACAAAGTTTGGGGCAGGAGGCAGCACAGGGATGACTTCAGGTTCTGATGCAAGGCAGCAAACCACAATTCCCTGTTGGACCGTGCTGGCTGAACGTGCAGGGGGTGAGAATACGTGAGGTCAAAGCAGTGCCCTTAATCTGTGGTTCTTGTCCTAATACTTAGCACATGTTAGCAGCTCCACATTTCTTGTGAACTTTTTTTTCCTTTTAAGTCCATCATGAAAATCACCATGTTCATCAGAGCTAAAGTTATTTGTTAAATGGCCTAAAAAATACGCATTAAACAATAATGATTACTTTGGTAAACACAGATGTCCTTGTATTATGCAGTGGGTTTTGTACACGAATTTGTACATGTCTCTGAAACTGAATTTGCCATCTACCTTGAAAAATGGGAACCACAATCCACGTTAATTGCTTCTCCCTTAGCCCCCCGCTCCACCTGCTGTGCTGCTGCAGCCTCCTGGTGCAGTGCTGAAATCCGTGGCGCACGAGGACGGGCTCAGCCATGAGCAGGTTGGCACTTGCAGATGTGTGCCCGTCGTGGGAGGTAGCAGGCAACAGTCTTAACTTCTGCCTCTTTGTTTTCCAACTCCGAGGATATTTTTAAAAGGGGGAGGGAAAACCCTTTATCTTGCTGAAAACCATCTAGTGATGATCAGTTATTCACCGCATTATTAATGCTTATTTGGACGTTGCTTGGACTGCTGGGTTTAACAGCTCCCCCGTTATGTATTGAATAAAATGAGATACATGTCACAACAGCGGTGCTATGATGCTGACAACCGTCCTTGGCTGTGCATCTCATTAGAGAGATATACATTTTTCTTTGTTGTGAATCTGTGAATGACAGAAGTTGACAAACATCTTTTAAGAAGTTGCTGTTGGGAGAAAGTCCCATTTGTGGCGAAAAACCCAAGAAGAAACTGCTTGTTATGAAGGTAAATAATTATTTCCCGCACTTGTGTTTGATAAATCACCCTCCTCTGTCATAGTCGGTACTTTTTACTTTGTTATTGCATATGTGTTGAAGGAGATCCTCCACTGGATCACTTGCTCTTGGAAAGAAGAAACTTGGACTTAAAACAGGATGAAAATCTTTGTATTTCAGAGTTTTAAAGAACGAATTGATTCTCTGATTGTAACAATGTACATTAATTCCTAGGGCACAGCTGAATTTTTCCATAATGTTTTCTGGGGGCAAAGGGTATTAACTTGACAGAGGAAGGATACTCAGGAGGAGAAATGACCAGGTAGGGGCCTGGTTGGTTTCAGCTGAACAGTGAAGCTGTACTTTAAAGCACCATTTTCCAGATGCACGATCTGTTTGCATAATTTATCTCAGCCTGCATTTCTGCAGGTTGCTGGCAGTGTCCTCTGTCAGTGCCTGCCTGACTTCAGGGCAGGAGCAATGACTGCCTGCAGGGATGGTCTGCATGTGCTTAGGGATCTTTGGACCATCCGTGGGAGAGCTGAGGAGCAGCAAGAAGCCAGGATGGTTTTTTTGAAAGAATACTTTCCAAAGTGAAGAAGGGAGATGTTCACCATCCTGGTTAAAATGGCTCCTACCTATTCATAATGAATCAGAAAAGAAGATGTTGCATATTCAGGTGCATTTGCATGACTCCCTGGATTTCACAGGCGTTGTGTGAGTGCCAAGGCAGTGCTGTGTTGACCCACAGAAATTTGAGAACACAGTTGAGAAACCAGTGGGAAGAGGCGAGTGTGGACTTGCAGGAGGGAGAAGAGACGGAGAGGAAGCAGGCTGGAATCCCTTTTTCCTGCTGTCCCTCCACTTCCAACATGTGATGGAGCAGTGGTTGTACAGCCCTCTCCTGAAAACAGCTGTGCTGCTGCAAGGAAGCTCTGCAGCCTCTGGGGTCAGTCGGTGATGCATGGTCTAGTTGGATTTTTTTTTCTTTTCTTTTTTTTTCATCTAGACCCATTCACCATTCAGCATCCTGAAGCTGAGAACACATTCTCTGCAAGAAATTGTCATTTAGGGAAAAGTCTGTATTGAGGAGTTCTCAGCTTACACTCACCCTTGTGTCTGAAATTGTTTTACTTCTGTTACCAGTAACACCTAAAATTGCCACTTAACCTTGCAGGCACTTTGTTAAGTCTGTATTTTTGATTGCAGCAGCTGGGGTGGAGTTTCCTTTGGGAATTAAGGAGTAGGAAGTGTTGTTTGTAGTTTTTTGTTGGGGTTTTTGCTGACTGGTGCTAATGTGTAGGTGTGGATGTGCTGCTGTTTTTGTAATACTTTTATTGTTTATGGAATTGTTAGTTAATTGATGGTAACAATGCCTGGAGCCTGGGAGAGGTATTCTTTTATGTTTGCTCAGATCAGAACAAGTAAATAATTTTATAACTTAAAAAGAGATTCGAGATTATTCTCCTCAGTTTATTTACCTTGCAGGTTTGCATCAAGTATTTCCACAGCTTGTTATTAAATTTCCCCAAATTAATTAGTATTATTTCTAACAAAATAACTGATGAGAAGAATGATATTTTTTTTTTTTTAGTATTCAGTAGAATGTAGCTGGAGACCCCCAGATGGACCCAGGAGCTCAGGAGCAGGTGCTGCACCTGAACTTGCTCTAACCTAGTTGGTGTGGATGTGGTGAGGTCTCAAGTTGATTTGAAATAACTTCCATGTGAAAACTAGAAGGCAGTAGGGATTCTGATGGATGAAAATGCATCTTGGAACTCTGTTAATTGCTTCACGGTTTACTCAGACTAAAACCTACTTGGTGACTTTGTCTTCCACATTTATCCAATGAAATAAAATTCAAACCAGCCCACCAGCCAGAGAATGTTTTTTATTTATGTGCAGTGTAGTTCCATCTGGTCCACGTTAAGGACCCCAAAAATATATGTGATTAGCTTTATAGTTCACTGCTAAAGGTAGCAAAGCTGGCTTTAAACATCTTTCCCATTTTCAGCTTGCATCTCAAAACATTTGCTGGCATTTCCTGACTATGATTACCAACCAAAGATTTTCTTGGTTGTCTTTTCACTTTTTAAAGTATGTTGCATAGTTTCCCTGCTTAAAATATCACTGAAGCCTCTGCTGTTCCCTTTATAACTCTTATGCTAAGTATCCATCTCTGTCAAGACTGGTCAGCCTCAAACCCCGAAGCTCAGTGTTAGGAAATGTCAGATAACATATACTATTAAAGTAGTAAAATTTATGACTATCGCCAGCTCTGAGCTCATGCTCAATAAAATGAAATGCTAAGCATTAGAAATAATACAAAAGGTGAGCTGTGCTGCTTCACAACAATTATGGAGAGGATTTCATGTAATTGCCAAAAGCCACCTCAGAAATGCCCACGGAGTGCACAAAGAAGGATTAACATCATCAGCTTACCCCACTTTAAATTTTAGGTGTTGGCTAATCAAAGCCCTGTATTTCCACTAACCAAGTGGCTGAGACCTTGAAGAGAAGAAAATAAAATATCTTTATCCACTGCACTTAAGCCAAGTTGTCTTCTTTTGCAGCGCTGCTGTAACAAATCCATGTTTGTATCTCGAGTTACTCCACACTGGAAAACATCAGTTTTCCAGTGTTTTGGTGCAGCCCCAGCACTACCACGACCCCACAAAAGGGTTAAGAGCCCCAAATTTGTGCACTTCCAAGGTTTTTCTGCCTGTGCCACATTTACTTTTGGAACACTTGGAGCTGAAGTGGAGATCTGCTGCTGGTTTGGCTGCAGCATGTCCCAAACAACACCGTGGCACAAGGCTCTGTGGCTGCTCCTTTCTGAAATACAATTTGAACAACAATTACAGCAGCTGCAAGTTTTTCTTTTGGTTCTCAGGGCTCATTCAGCAAACCCATGCTATCAGCTGGCTCTAAGGGCCCAGAAATCACCCAGTTTTCTGCAGAGACACAGGTTTGCTTCACCTTGATGCTGCTGATGGAGAGAAGACCTAAGCACAAGGGGTGGATGTCACTCTCCATCCCCTTAATTAGCAGACAATTCTCCCAGTACCTACCACACAGCATCAGCTTGTGTAACAGCCTGGAGAATATGTCCCATGTGCAGTTATCCCCGTGCATGGTGGTAACTCGGGGAATTTTCCCTAAAAGTTCAGTATTTAGACCTCGAGGAGACGGGCTCTTAACCTCAAGAATGTCCAGAAGTGTGCAGCAAGAAGTGCCAAGGATTTTCAGGAGTTGAGCTGGAGGTGTTGTTTGAAGTTAACCATATTTTATTTTCTCAAACCCTTTCTTGGGACTTAATTTATATAGCGCTGTGATGGGCATGTATAAACATTGTGATCAGGTTACAGTATGAGTGAAATAGGTGGACTCGTTTTCTTTTTCTGTTCTCCCTATAAAAATGTAAGAAATTCAGTTGCTTACCCCATAAAATGCTCATTTCTGCTACGGTTTAGTCATATTTTAACGAGGCTGTTACTTATACAGTAGTACATTAGCAAAGTGCCCTTTGATTTTTATGTAGCCAGTGTTTACGCACTGGTTCGGAGAGGCCTGACTGTTATTCCCCCCTCATTCCTAAGATGGGATATTTGGGTTGAAAAGCCATCAATACCAGATTGGGACATTTCTGGGTTACACACAGGTGCCAATAATTCGGGGAATGGGTCCATGCTCAGGACCCCAGAAGCTGCATCTGAGCTGCTCCACAGCAGCAAGGTGGGGGCTGTCCCCAAGCTGCTGGGTGCAAGGGCCAAATCCTGCACAGACTCAGGGTGTAAAGAGATTTTCTAAGTTTCTGTCTCCCTTTTATTGCACCTTCTGCGGGAGAATCAGCGGTGAAGTGGAGCAGAAAGCCCGGCGGCGGGATGAAGACATCCTCTGTCCATCTCTGCCTGTGAAGCTGAACTGAAGCCTTCCTGCCCTGCTTAAAATTGTGATTTTGGATAAAAGGCTGTGTAATAACTTGAGAAATGTGTGAGAAGATCTCGTGTTAATACTGTATAAACCTTCTTTAACTTCAGGAAGCTTAAAATCAAATTTGGCAGAGCTTACAAGGGCAGTGAATATGGAGCCACTTGACTCCGGTAACTGAGAGAATTGGCTGACAAACCTGCAGTATTTTAATTTTTTTCTTATAATGCTCTCTACATTTTTGAAAGTATTTACTTCCTTGCGTGTAAAAATACGTATTTGACTTTACTTATATGTTAAAAATTTAAGTCTAATGTCTGTGCAAAGATTTTCCCATTTCTTTGGGGAAATGGAATGAGGAGAGTCTTACAGTGCAATTTAGGTTTCCTGGGTTTCAGGTTTTTTTAAAAAAAGAGGTAATAAGGGAGGTTAATTGTGGAACTAGGAGGCTCCACTGACTCATCTTCTGAATAAAGAAATTCAGATGTGTTGTGACCTCAAGAAAGTGAATTTTTAGAGCAGTTGAAGTTAGAAATCTGGGATAAATTCGGGTATTTGAAAGTCATGGTAACAACCATTTGTAAGAGCGTATCATGCTCTATAGTAAGATTGCATAAGGGCACAGGAGGAAGCATCTGATTTTTTACATTTTTTTTTTCCCTTTTGGCATTCTGTTTGTGACAATTACATGACTCTCTATTAACTGTGTGTGGAAGAAAGCAGTGTTATGAAATGAGGAGAGATTTCCTTCATCTGTTACTCTCTAGGTAATTTTTGTGCTTTTTCCAGTATTTAAGTACCTCTTAACTGCTTGCTGTCCATCTGTATACCATTCATAGTACTGTAAACTAGTATATGTAGCATGACCTTGTAACTTGCTTTGTTTGTGCATCTGCCAGTACAATATGTTGTCTTTCCTTAAAATGCAAATATGCTCCACACAGTACAGAGCTCCTTAGTCAATAAATAAATGGAGGTAAAAAACTGTACCTAATACCCATTTAATTTAAATTCATTTTATAAACATAAAGACGCCTTTTAAGAGAAGCTTTAATTCAGACTAGCACCTTGATTTGTGGTTGCCATGGAGAATCAAATCTGTCATTTGACAAGAAAAGTCACCCATTTATGACAGCACTTTATCTTGTCTCTCCAGGGGAAGAAAATGTCAAAAGTGAGAGCAGAAAAAAATAAAGCCTTGAAACACCAGAATTTCTTGATTTCATTTTTATTATTCAGCTATCATATCCTTTCCGATAATAGCAACTTGGTGAAAATAAATAATGTTCCTACAGTAAAATCAAATATTTCCTATTGGAATGGACAGGGCTCTTTGTGATTGTCAGTGCTGTGAAGTCTGGCAAGAAATAGTGTTATTAGATAAACCCACAGTGCCCAAATCCCATTTTCTTTTCATTACAGTGTCAAAATAATTATACCTGTGTAATTTGGGTAAGAAATTGTAAAATAAGTAAAATGGTCCATTGGAAAAGATTGCTTTAAGCTTGTGTTCACTATAGGGTGGGGTTTTTTGCATGCTGAAGGAAAAAAAAAAGATAAAAAAAAATTTGTATAATTTCATTTGAATAAAAATGTCTGGTTACTCTTTCATGTTCTGTGCAACCAGAGGAGACGGCAAGTGCTGTGTTCTGTTGGGGTTTTTACATCCATGCAGCTTTTGTAAAAGAGAGTTAAAAGAGCCAGGAGTTTTAACACTTTTTGATTCTCAGGTGAAAAATCTCTTTAGAGTTTCAAAGACAGTAGATAAAATTGATGATTATCTGAAAAAATTTTTTTGAAGTGTTTTTATTTTGTGGGATTAAGAGATGGCAAGAATCGGGTACTTGCAGGAATATAATTAGCTATCGCAAGTGTTTACGCGTGTACATTTAATCCATATAGACACTCAGTTGCCCCCAGGGGAGAAACACTTACTGTAGCATTGCATTACTTTTTACATAAATCTAAAAAGTGCCGTTGAAATAACGAGACTAAAATAATCCACTCTGCGCCTCTTTCTTGAGACGGCGTTTGTGCCTTTCACAGTGTTACGGGGTTTGATGTGGTTCAGGAGTAATCTTGTATCAATGAGATAGCATTATAGTAGAAAGTCCTTTAGTGGTTTAGTGTAAATATTGGGCTGGTAGGGGAGCTGCTTGCTGGAGCCGCTGTGCCTGCAAGAGATTACAAAAAGGGAGAGAAAGGAAAGGGTCGGAGGCTCTTTTTTTTATCCTTGAAATTGGCTGGCGTTGCTGGATCCATAGCCAAAGCTAGTTGGGATCTGCTGTGAGAAAACAGGCAGCACAATAGTTCCCTATTCCTGCCTTCATGCGGAGTCTGAAGCCAAATCCTGCTCTTAAATACTTATGTGTAACTCAGCGTGCCTTCACCAGGCACTGCCATGCCTGCCCGCTGGAAGTAAGTGATGTGTTGTATCCTAGGGGTCTTTAAAAAATGTACGTGGTTGCAAATGTCACCTTAGTGGGGAAATAGTTGCAATTTGGATTTTTTTTGTTGTTGTTGTTGTTTTTTTAAATGTTGGTTTTTAACACGTATTAGCATCATGTCATAGGAAGTGTGTTAGCATGGGCTACCAGAATGTGATAACTTAGGGGTTTTTTTATGAGACCATCTGGAATAAAAGAGGGTGAATTAAAGATGCTCTCTGGGGTTATGGAATCTTAAAGATATTAAAAGGTCTGATTTCCATAATGTCTGCCTCTCCTTTTGCCCAACTGTTGATATAATCTGCTTTAAAATCGATTTGCTGTCATCGTGTAATCAAAGCCTTAATTGCATCATCATTGACTTCAGCATTTTTTGCTGATAAATTTGTGCGACTGATGGTGAAAATGTTGTGGAAAAAGAAACAACAAGTGTTTGAAATAATTTTGCTGGATGTGCTGTCTCTTGCATATGGACACTAAATTTTACAGGTAGTCCAAGAGTCCTTGAATTTCAGTAAGAGATGGGAAAACGTTTTCTTGTGTTCAGAACCTTGAGGTTTGATACCACAAGCTGTTTAACTTGTTGAAGTCAAAGTAGGAATAAAAGATCAGTATTTAGCATGGCCCTATCAAAACTGTCTTTTAAAATATATAGTCCATTTCAAATTGTAACTTTACGCAAGTTGTTCTTAAAAAACAGTAATTTTAAAAAGGGATCGTGGGGGTAAAGCTGTGTATTCGCTGCGAGGTTGTTCCCCAAAGCACTGAATTAATCTCCCATAAGCTCTGTCCGGGGGAAGACCAAAATGAGTTTAAATATTTTTATAAAACAAAAAATTGTGAGTAACGTGTCTCTCTGGCTTCCGATGGATGCCATCTGAAATGGCTGATATCCTGTCCTGAAAATCACAGATGGAAACTTCATCTCAGCACAGTGCTACGGCAAGAATGAAATGAAAGTAGCAGAGTCTCATTTACATTTCAGAAATAGTTCTCGGTAGTTTCCTGTTCAATCCACCAGATTTTCTTGGGTACCTGATGTTGGTTGTTCCCCACATTGAAAGGGCAGTGCTTTAGCTGTGACCCTTGGAGGATTGTGAGTGTGTAGGTGATGCTCTTGCCTTACCAAGGGATGCAGTTTGCTGCAGCGAGTCCCGGTGCAGCGATAACTGAAGCAGCAGCGACTGTTTGATGCTGTTCCCACAAAGGTTAACTCCTTCCTTTTGGCTCTCACTGTTCTCTTTAGTCAGAGCAACTGCAGTGCAAGCTTTTCTCAACTGATTTTTTTGCTGATTTATTTAAATTTCATTTTTGTTTTATTAGCCTGTGTTCAGAAAAGCCCTGGACTCTCGGAGTCTGTGATATAAAATGGCAACACTCGCCTGTTGTTTCCGTGAGGGGGAAGTCAAAGTAAACACGTACTTTGAGACGAGAGCATACACCGGGTGCTAATAAGACTGTATTGACTGTAAATGGCTTTTATGGGAGTCTTTGAAAGAGAAGAAAGTGCAAATTACTGGGGAGGATGGAGAAAGCCATAGATCAGGGGAAGAATGTGATACTTGGCAGTTTCTGTGTATTAGTGCAGCCCCTTCCCCAGCATATAATACCACGTAAGTATTGAACAGAACTGAGATATGCCACTTCTGAACAACACCTGTGACTTCCTTGAACATATACAGGGCCAGAAATCAAGCTGCTGGGAGTGTGGCAAGTTTTCTAGAGCACCCATTGACCTCACCAAGTCTCTTCAGCTGCCCAAGCAAACCCAGATGGGCGCATAATGGACAGGAATGACAGCACAGCTCATTGCCATATAAAGAGTTGTTCTTTTTTAATGTACGGGTGCATGTGTATGTGTGTGTGTGTATTTTTAACAGAAAGTTTGTGTCTCTGTGCAGGAGCTGTCACTGGTGAGGGGAACCCAGGGCAGCCACACAGCACTTTGCTGAGCCCGGAGGGTCCTGCCCAGGTGCCATGGGGGAGGACGAGTCCCACAGTGCCTCAGCATCCTCCTCGTGTGGTGCCATGTAGGGTTCCGTGGCCTCAAGTTGTCAGGGGGAAGTGGGTACCCTGAGAAGCAGTGGGAGCTCCTGGTTTCTCACACTGCTTTGGAGTCCCTGGCGTTGTCAAGGCAATTCAAGTTGTTTGAGGATATTAGAGTGCTCCTTGTGGTCCCACCATGGGGGGATCTCAGACTTACGGCTGTTGGAGTGATCCTCAGAATGTGGGGTTGATGCCTCCACCCTGCCCTGCCACCAGCAGTGTCTGGTTGTGCTGTTACCTCTGGTGGTGGTGACTGGTGGTGTGCCTCTCTTGCTGGCCACGGTTTTGTCATTTGTCTCCTCACTCCACTCCCTGGTTGTATCTGCTTCTTGCTTCTCTTTCAATTCTCACTTCTTAAAGATAGAGTAAAAAATTCTAAAGAAATTATATGCATTAAAAACAGGTGTATGTGAAAACAACCCTCAAGATGGTATAGTCTGGCACATGAGATTTGGGAAATGACAGAGTTAAGGTGGCACAGGCCTTAACCAAGCCTCTGGGCTGCTCGACATTGTGAAACTCTCAATGTGTTCATGTAGTTTTGGGGGTTTGTTTAAGTTTTTTTTCTTCCCAAGGAGCCTTGTTTGGTCTTTGGCACGTCATCCAAACCCAGTTGCTCCAAACTTGCCCCATGGTTCCCTGTTCCTCATTTCTGCATGCCCACCAAGAAGCACCTGGGGCCAATTTACAGAAGTGATCTGGGCTTGGCAACCACAGTTGAGGCCAGTTGGGGTTTTCTGCAGCACGTGGGGCTGTTAGAATCCATGAAGAACATGAGTCAGGGTGGGCTCAGATTGGTGCCTGGAGTTATTGGGTAACTCAAACCAGCAGCCACCAAGAGCCTCCCTTTTGCTTTATTTTGGTTTCCCAGCCTTGAGGTGGTTGTGATGCCATCGAACATCTTTGCAAGTGGAGGTGAGAAGGTTTTTCTTAACATCCTGGTACTCTAATGGGAGAACTGGAGACATGGTCAAGGAGAGTTTGGTAATTCTGTATTCATTTTAAATTTGGATAGTGTGTGCTAAAATAAGTAGTGTGTGCCACTGGGAGTAGAGGTTTTATAAGGAAAAAAACAATGCTTAATAACTGCGCATTAGATGGGAGTCCCACAGAAAAAAATAAGATTGTGTAAGTGAAGACTTGATTGTAATACTCATTCCAAAGGTGTAAATCAGGATTGCATGTTGATGTTGCCAACTTTGTTGCTTAGTTTTTGCAACCTTAATGTTATTTTAATATAGCTTTGGAGGCAATTCTATAAAGGATGTACAGCAATATGTTAACATGCTGTGCCATCCTACATTTAGGGTTTGTAATAAGCCTTTTCTATTTTTTGGTATTGTTTTTGCCAAAAAAAATAGTGACTGTTGAGCACTGTATGTGTTCATAGTGCTGCGTTTTTATTTGACTCTGGGTCCTGTATCTTATCCCAAGATCTCAAGGCTGTATCTCTGCTTTCTTTGTTTTTGGGAGCAGCAGTCAGGGCAGTCCATGGGCTGCACGGACATCCCTGCTCAGGGTAGGGTGGTGGTGGAAGGGCTGGAGGCAGAAGAGCAAGCACAAAAGAAGTTATAACCACTTAAATCAGACTCTTGCAGCTAAAATAGCTAAAATATTTATATTTGCTGGGGGTGGGGAAGACATACCAGGATTAGTTATTTTTGCCTAGATGTTATAGGTCTGTTTTTTGAGGGGGAGCCTTGTGAAACTTAATTTTTTGTTGCCTAAGGGAAACAGCAATTCGCATGCTATGAGAGAAGTTTCCGATGATGGGGATTTTTTAGTAATTGGAATGATTATATACATGGACTAGAATTTTTTTTTCCCCCCTGTTTTCCTTTCCCCCACTTATAACCATAGCTACACCAGTCTCATCCAGACTGAAATGAAGATGGAAAGAAGTGTAGAATTCATTCCTGCTATTTCGATGTCCAAATATAGTGGTTCAAGTGGACCCACAGATGACAAAATTGATCGTATTAGCAGTTTGTGTGCCTGGCTTTCAGGATGACGGGAGATTGGTGTTCTTATTACTGACATTTTCACCGGTGCTCTGCACATCTCGGAACAACGTGTTTCAACTCTCTCTGCCTAAATTTCACCATATATAAAATTAGATAACCTTTACTGACTTTACAGGTTTTGCAACTGTTATGTATGCATTCAGGTATTCCCAGAGTACCAGCACATGGCCCTGCTCTCCTCCTTCCCCCTGTTCCAGCTCTGCCAGCTGGAAGTGAGCTGTTCTTTAGGACTGGGCAAACCTCATCTTGGTTTTCTTACTGAATTGATTAGTGATCCTGATTGAACAAGTAGGACCCTTCAGTGTCTGGGGAGGGTGTTTCCAAGGGAGGTTCAGAGGAATGTTTGTTTTGGGAGAAGCTCGCTGACCCCCTGGGATGGGGTAGTTTCCCAAGGCAGGAGCTGGTGTTTCCCTCCCACCCAGGAACGTGCCCACACTCCTACTCTCGCAGCCCCAGGGCCTCCTCTGGGTTTCTTATGCTCTTCTGCATGTGAGGCTGAATTTAATTACAGGGGATAAGGTCCTCCAGAGCAGACCTTTAAAAGTCCTATATAAAGATGCTGCTCTTAAGTAATTCAATATTTCAACTGCTCTGTGCTGGATTGATTGATTGATTAATGGAGGAGTTCATTTAATTAATCTGGGGCTTCACTAAGTCACATGTGTTACAGTAAATAGGGTGATAAAGGAGGCGGTTGGGAGCCGCAGCTCCCGGCTTGCCTCTCTCACCCCCTTGGATTCAGGCAAAGCCACAGGTGCAGAGTCACCCGGGGCGCCTGCGCCGGGGCTCGCGCTGGATCCGTCTCGTTGGGTTGCTATCTATAGGCTGCTAAATATGTTTCGGGTGGCAGGCAGACGTGATGCTTTGTCACTTCCTACAAGTGTGCATGTGGAGCGAGACGGTTTTTCCCCTCCTTAGCCCCAGCGCACGCCCAACTGGTTTGCCTCCAATTTTGGATTCTGTAATGTTGATATGTCATTGCATATTGACAGGGACCATAGCCACTGTTTCTGAGCAGGGTTCCTCTGCTGATGTTTTGTTAGCACTTTGCTGGCTGAGTTTGGTCCTTGGGAGGGCCCAGGTATCCCCCTGCCCTGGGGGTGGTGGAGATGTGCACGCGTGTGCTGTCATGGTACATGTGCAGCACCCAGGGGAGTTGTGACTCAGGCTGCAGAATACCCCAAACCAGAAAGTTTCAGCTACGTGTGGAGCTGCAAAGCCTGGTCTGCAGGCTGATGGAGGCTTTACTACTCCTTCCCTCACCCTCATTGCCCTCAGTAGCCTTAACAAAGGGAAGTTACATTTCCTCTGAGGGTTTTCTGTGTTGGCCCTGGGTATGTGAGGCATGTGGGGACAGGGCTGTTGTGGTGAGCTGTGCAGGAACTCCTCCAGGGCTTTGGTGCTCCATAACCCAGTCCACCTCTAGTGGAGAAGCTTTAGTCTTCTGCAGACTAGCAGAAGAAGCAGAAGCTTTAGTCTTGTGCACAAAGACTCCTTTGATGTTTTCAGATCGGAAGGAGATGACTGAAATGGCTGTGATCCTTGCACTCTGAGGTTTGGTACAAGTGTTCCCAAATCTGTCGTTGTACCATAACTAGACATGAAGGAGATGTGACTGACTGGCCACAAACCCTTGTCAGGGGTGGGATCTTGAAGCTGTATTGCGTGGGCTGTATCCTGAGCTGGGGGCTGTGCCTCTGTCCTGGAGTGTCACAGTCGGTGGCTCCAGGATCGGTCACCGCTGTCACATTTCCAGATTTCTCTGCCCAGGCTTTGTGCAAATAGATGTAGAAACAGATTAACAGGCACACGTGTGATGCACACACAGTCATCCACACCACTCTTGAATGAAGGCAATGAAAAGCCCAAAAGCTGGCCAGCCTCATAACTGGGTTTGCTTCTACATAACCAACACGTGAGCAGTTGCACAGCAGTGGAGCGGGCTTTTTTTTCCTCCTCTCTCTATTTGTTTCAAAAAAGAAATGAAGCCTTGATTCGTGGACAAGCAGTTTAGTGCTGCTGTCATAGGTCAGTGGTTTGTTGTGTGGTTAGCTTGGTTCTCAGACCTGTGTGCTGGAAGGTAATGGGGTTCATCTTGGAGAGAGCTTTTTCTCGGCAGGATGTCTAACGATGTGTTGCCTCTGTTTTCTCACTTGCTACTCTTACAGAATTTAGTCACGGTACAATATTTGATGAATAGCCTTTGATAAAAGGCGCTTTTTTTCTTTTTTTTTTTTTCCCCTTTTCATATTGGTCACTGTTGTAATACTGTGAAATGCTGACAGAAAGCCGAGTGAAAATGATCACTAAACAGTAATGTGATGGGCCAAAAGTTAACCTGTAGGAGTGTCGGTGGAGTTCCGTGTGTGCCCAGAGGATGCTGCTGCTGGCCGTGGGGGAATTGTGCTGGTACCTGGCTGGGCAGTCTGTGGATGAACCCCTTTCCAGCAGCTCATGGCTGTTGCTGCTTCCCAGCCCTGGTCATAGCACAGGAGGCAGTCTCTTGATGCTCTTTACCTCCAGCCCTCAGCGAGTGTGGGGTGGAAATCCTGCCCAGTTCTGATGCTCTCTCTCCCTCCAGCCAGGCTGTACAGGAGCTGGTGCTGCAGGAGTTTTTTAAGCTATTGGATCTGGAGTCGCTGCATTGTTCATCTGATTAAATTGTATTTAATTAGCTTTGTTTCGTCCTTTTGCTTCAATGTGAAGATTGGGGAGGGGGGGGAGGAAAAGATAAAAATTGCCTAAATGAAGCTTCGTCATTTAAAACACATATAAAAACTCAGTGAGATGCCTTTTATTCCCCAGTCCTTTATCTTCCCTCACAAGCTTTCCGCGAATGAGCAGTGCATGTTGAGGTTTATCTTTGCTTTTATGTGCAGTAGCCACATGCTTAACATCGAGCACGTTTGAGTTGCATTTCATAGGGCTTTCGCAATCCCTTTATAAAGGCACTGATCTGCTAACATCACCCTCTTTAGATCTAGCAGGCAGGATGTTCCTCCACACAGTGAAGTGCTCACAGTCTCTCTTGCCAGACCAGTAAGTGAATGATTTCAAGCCTGGTGGGCAATACTTGTGTCCGTGCGTAGCACAGACAGACCACAGTAGTAGGCAGCTGCATGTAATTTTGAACTCCACTCATTGAACTGTAATAAAACAATATAAGCACTGCTTGGGGGAAAGATTGGATGCAGTTATCCTTACACAGGGCTCGGGCATATGAAAGCAGTGCTGGCTGACAAGAGGATTTTGAGATTTGATTTTGATTGAATTGCAGAATTGAACAGGCCAGGAATGTCAGTGGAAGGCTAAATGCCTGTAGTGCCATAAAGTTTTATTCATGTGAGGCTTTCCAATATAAAGTAGATGGATTATTGGAGAAGGTGTCAAGGGACATGAAATAGAAGTGCCCAAAACATAAAATGTGGGTATAAGGATAAAATTACTTCTTTGCTTAGTACATAATTAGCTCACAAAAATGTTTTTGCGTAGTTGTTTGTTTATTGTTCAACCTTTTTAAAGCTAATTCATTACACAATATAAAATAACAGTCCTTGGTTTTTACTTCATCTCTCTCTGTCTGGAATTCATATTGTTTTAAGAACAGGTTTAAAAAATGAATTCTGCCTTAATTTAATTTTTTATTAGAAAAGAAGGTGTCTCAAAAAAAAAAAGTGTGGGGGAGGAGACGTCCACAGGATAGAAAGGAAAAGGGAAAAAAAAAAAAGACAAGTCCACAGGATATGAACACTCTGCAGACACTGAAAACTATTATGCTCAAAAACAAGAGCGGGATGTGTATTCACATACCACAACACACTGACTTATTTCATAGCTCAGTAATGCATATGTAATTAGAGTCAAATTTGCATAGGACAGCTGATAGCCAAATTTGTATGGCATTAGAGACAGCTTCACTCCTTTGCTGGGAACTCTGAGCAGTAAATGAAGTCACACACGGGGCTGGATGTGGGTTAGCACAAGGGGGTGCATTTCTGTGCCCAAATTCTGGGTCTGTTTACTCCCCTCTGTCTCAGTTAACGTTTTCCCTAAACATACTCTAAAGCATATATATTATGACCACAGGAAAATAATCATAGCTTTATGCTACATCCAGTCACTTAGAATTATAACATAAACAGTAAAATGGCCTTCTTATTACAAGACCTTTTTTCTGTTTTAAATTGCATTTTTTTTTTTTGGAAAAGGGCTTGTTGTGTTAATCTTGCCTTAACCAAGAACACGAATACCTTTCTATATGTGTTTTTTATAGGGAGGTGGTGTGTGGTGCATACAAGACTGTCAAAATGGGATCTCAAATTGCCATAAAATCTAAACTTACGAAATTGTGTTTAAAGGTGTATTTAAAGAACAGCATACATTTATATTTTCAGAACTAGTTGCCTGTAAGCTGTGTGTTCTTCCATTTCAGTCCCTCCTGACTGAGATGGCATGTATGTTTAGGTAGTATTTATATGTAATTGTTTTAATTTTAAGTCCAAAAGAAACACCCAAATAGTTGTTACCGTGCAGATTGTAATTATTATTTTTGAAATCTTCTATTGTGAGCTTGGATTTGTAAATTCTTTAGGAAAGAAATGCCACATTCAGTGCTGGTGGTAACTCTCCAGGGATTTGTTAAACTTTTATTTACCACATGTTATATATATCGTTCCTTCATGGCATTTTGGGTTATTCTGTATTACTATTTAGGTTTGCTGAAAGTAAATGTGATGAGGATTTACCTAATTGAATAGCAGTTTATTTCTGATGAGTTTCTTTGAAGGAAAAGGATAAAAAAAGCTCCCTTCTCCCCCCTACCCCCCAACTCATACTGGCTATAGTCCTTGAATTATGTGTGGTAGAGATGCTGTACTCAATAGAGTGACTTTTCTTTTCTTCCTCCCCCTCACTTCCCCCCTTGAGCTGCTTTTTTTTTTTCTTTTTTTTTTTTTTAATAGGGTTTTGCAGCAGACTGTAACGCAAGGAGTTGGTTTCAGGGGGGCTGTGTGTGGTTATCCTGGCTGTGAGGATGGGGTGAGGGTGGTGGGGCCTTCTCAGCGCTGTGGATGGGGCTGGGGGTGTTCCATCACCTCATGCAGCAAAGCCAAAATATTTACAGAGTCACCAGGTGGCAGAGAACCAAGAACTTTGAACCCAAGATAATAAACCAGCTTTTTTTTTTTTTTTTTTTTTTAAATACCTCCTGAATTTGAGTATCTGAAGTTAAATAAGAAAGTGGGCTTTGGTTTTTTGTATCCTGGTTTGTTTTTTTTTTCATTTTATTGGCTATACTGTTATGACCTGCTTAATATTTAGGCGGTTTTAAGTTATTTAGAACTGCAGTTTAAATAGGCAGAACAAAAGGAATTAGCTTTAGACAGTTTTTAAATATTACTTTTCTTGAAATTCTGTGATGTTTAATTTTTAAAATATTTTAAAATACTATTTTTAGAGGATAATACTGAAATTTGAAATAAATGTATTTTGCTTAAATGATTAAATACAAAATAATAATAATAAACTTTCCTGATTACATTAATAAAAGAGCAAACCAAAGACCTAACTGAAGTTGGCTCTTTCAGTTGTGTTAGAGTATGTGAATATTGATAAGCTTTAGATGACCTTCTGTGGACAAAGTTTGAATTCAGTGTTCATTGAGATAGGGCTGAATGATTAGTTGCAGTAATTCCTTTGATGATTCGGTAAAAACTGAGAAAAGGAGACCTTGTTCTCCTTTTCCAATCTAGGAATAAAATAAAGGTGTGGAAGATTGAGATCTAATACTGCTGTGATCTTAATATATTCCATTTTCTTACAACACATCATGTTCAGTAAATGTTTTACATGCATAAATGTATAAACTCATTATATATCCAGCATATTTAAACAACCTTTATTTAATAAATAAAAATATTATTTTCATTTTCTTACAGTTTTATTTTTCAACCAAATAAAGATTGATACAAATCCTAAAATTACCAACTAATAAAAATTGTCATAATTTCTAACACAGTCATAGCCTAAAACTTAGGGATGCAAATGAATGTGAAAATAACCACCATCTTTAGCAGACAGAAAAATTAAGTTATTAAGTTGCTAACCAATTAGAATTTGCTTCTTTGAGAAAATAAATATAAAAGTACAAATGCAAAACAAGTTTGAAATCAATGATTTAAACCATGCTTCCTGCTTTTTGATATAAACCCTGATTAGAATCAGTGATTCAAATCACTTTGATTTAAATCAGGCTCATGCTTGGGGTGGATTAGTTTGTGGTTACCAACGAGAACCCTCTGAAGATAAAGGCAGGGAGTCCAAAGTGGAAGGTGAACTGTCTGTGACAGGGGGATTGGACCTGATGGTCTTTAAAGGTCTCTTCCATCCAAACCATTCCACGTTTCACAGTACCTCCTCATTCACTTGGCCTCAAATGCTAAAATCACACGGGCAGGATTCCTGTGATCACCCCTTGCAGCCCTCGGCTCCTTTCCGAGAGGATCCAGCCGCGTTTGAGGGCTTGTGGCAGGCAAGGTGGGGCTGAGTCCCCTGCTGGGGTGGCCTGAGCCCAGCAGTTATGGAAACAGAGGGGCTCAGGCCCCTTCCCCTGTGCATTGTGTCCCCCTCTCCCTGCAGGCAGCATCCCCACTGTCTCTGCCCTCCCTGCTTGCTCCTGGAGGGATTTACTTGCTCTGCCCAGCTGTGCTCGGCTCTCCCCAGGGGCTTGGCTTTTCCCGTGTCCCTCGCAGAGGAGGACATGGCACAGGCACTGATTTGCATGAGCTCCCATAAAATATTTTTGGCTGATCAGTTCTCCGAGGTGAAGAGCAAGTTTTAAGGCTTCTTTTATCCTTTTCTCAAAGCCTGTTCCCTTCCAGGAGGAGCAGGGCTGTGTCCCTTGCGATGAACTCTCTCTTCCGTGGGAGCTGTGGCCATGCCCTGGTTCAGACCATGGTGGAGCCCTCCCCTTTCCACCAGCTCTTTCTGGTTCTTTTCTGAGCATCCGGCAGGAGAGGTAGGAAAAGAGAGATCTTGCCTACAGGAAACCCTAAGGAAAAGCAAAATAAGCTTTTTTTTTTTTTTTGCCAGAACATTTTGGCAGAGGGGCAGCAGTGGGGATTGGTAGAGCCCTGCTTCAGTGGCTGGTGGAGAGGAGCTCCTGTTGTAACAGCATAGATCACATCTTCCCTTGACAGGGTCTCAGTGTTAAAGAAACCCAACATAAACCTCGATATGCTCTGGGTCAGAGATGTCAAGTAGAGCAGATTGCATTCAAGTTGCACATAAATTATTTAAAATGCCCATAAAGATGGGTCAAGGGTCCTTGCATTGGTAGAAGTCAGTTTAAGCTTGTGTGCTGTAATTGTTTCCATATGATGGCCTTTTTGAACACACAGAGTAGAAATCCTTCGTAAGGTGCACGAGTTGAGAGAAACACGTGGATTTTATTGTAATAATGTTTCTAGTTGGAAGGTCTCAAAATAATTAGCTTGATTTAGCGCTCTCATTTCTGCCCGTGTTCCAGACTATGTCCAAGCCTTTTATGGAGCATAAGTAGTTCCTTCGTGTAGTGCTGGCAGCCAAATACTCAGTGCTGTAAGAATAATGCAGACAGAGACCTTCCCAACCAGTGCTGGATGAAGTCAGCTCTCCTGAAGGAGGCAGATGTTTTGGCAGAGGAAGGTGCCATGTGTTTCTTGAGTCAACCATCGTAAATTTGCGAGCAGTTGGTCCTTAAATAGAAAGGTTGGGGTTTTTTCTCTTGTATTTAGGGACAACTGGTCATGGACTGATCCTATTAGTTAATGGTATTTAGGTCACATGACTTAAGCTGCACAATTATGAGTGAAGTTAACTCCAGTTCTGTGTATTTGAACACAGTCAAGTTTCCTTAGCAGGTTTTCCTAGGTTTAATCCGTGCTAATTTATTCTTACATTCTGACTGTAGTGACTATCTCGAGCCAAATCAGATGAATGGGGTCAGATTTTTAGTTGGCATAAACTGACACAGTTCCTTAATTCTGCACTTGCTGTAGCTGTGCTGATTTATGCCAGCCGGGAGTCAAGGCCACTTAGATTAACCTGCTACTGTCTGTTTGAAAAAAACCTCAAATACTTAGTACTTCTTTTATGCTGCAACAGGAAAACATCCAGGAAAATAGTTAAAAATGGGATAGGAGGGCTCGGTGTGTGCAGAACAGGAGCTATATGGACAGTAGGATGCAGAGATGTAGGACTGAGTCCCAGGGAAATGTGATTTATAGAGATGATTTGTGGCTGGAAATCTTGGACTGCTGGAAGTACTGGTGCATCCATAAAGGTAACAGCCAGTATTTCAGATTTGCTTTGAAAAGTTTAATATTTCTTCACATTAGGAAGGAATGCTTGCTTGAGGTTTTCCTCTGTGTGTGAAATACATACATAGAAGACAAATTACAGACAAAAGGAGTGGGTCATCAGAGATGGTGAGAGTGCAATTTCACTTAATCAGGGGGTGAACCCACACGATCTGTGCTTTGGGATCTGGCCCCTGGGGAGGAAGATGCCTGCTTGCATTGTGCTGTGGAGTACCCACTTAAAGAAGCTGGTGCTTTGGTAAATGCTTGTGTGTGTCTGAAAACCACCCTCCAGTAGTGCCTGGTTGGGCTTCTGGAGCCTGGGGACACTCCTGGCTTTCAGGCTTGGCTGATCCCTGTTGATTCATTCTCACATGTGTTGGTTCTTCCCTTGCAAATTGCTTCGTGTGGTTTGTTCTTAGCAGGGAGTTACTGCTGAGTGTTGGGATGGGCTTTTGGTGACACCTTTGAATTTTTGTTGGTTTTCATCTGTGTTTTGGTTGGTTGGTGTAGTTTGAGCTGAAGCTGGGCACTGTTGTGGAGACTGTTCTGCGTTTTCAGCTCCAGTGAGAGGTGTAGCACATCAGCCCTGTCAGAGCAGTAGCTTCATTGTGGTTGCTCTGGGAGGAGGCTACGGCTAATTCATGTGCCCGGAGAAGGATGGGGTGGGTGCCTGTGGGTAATAAGCGATTTTGGCATTTGCTGTTTGCTTTTGAAGTACACTGAGCCCACTGGTCCCCAAATTCAGAGCTAATACACCTAAAAATAAATAACCACACTAAAGGCAGAGATCATTTGAAGAAGTCTTAAGGTGAAAAACCACACCAAGAAATCTTTGCAAAAGGCAGTGCAGAAGTTTTAGTGCTGCTCTTTAATATTCACGATTTTATCTTGAAGAGTTATCTTTTGAAAAATAAACGTTCTCTTGGAATCAGGTATACAAATCCTGTGATACTGACTGTGGAATGCTTATTTCTCTGGAGAGGCTGTAGGGAAGAAGGTGACGTTCATTTGAGCAGCTGGAGACCCCCACAGCCTATGTTGATCTGATGTCAGTTCATTTGCTGAAATAAGCTGAAAACTCCACAGCAGAGGAAAGCCCTGTCTGGAATAAGATTTCTTTAACAAATTTAAAAAAAAAAAAAAAAAAGTCAAACTTCCCCTTTGTGATTTATGATCCCTTTAACAATGCCACTTTCTCAAAGCCATGCATCATACACAAACAATGGGCCACATAGAAAAGCGTACTCCCCGGAGTATTACCAAGCATGTAATTTTGTCTTTAAATTCTTCAGAGTGAATTGTAAGAACATGACTTCATAGGCACCTTTGAGACATTATGGCTTTTAATAATGCTTTGCTGCTACATGTAATACTTCAGTTTTACTTTTATTAATTAAATTGCTCGTTGCGTGCGTGTGCAGTGGGGAGGGGATCCCGTCCATCCCAGCACACCGAGGAGGGATGCGGCTGCCAAAAGGGCTTTGCTTCCCTCCTGAAGGCAAGGGGGCTGCTCTGCTTTGGTCTGATGGAGGTTCCAGGAGGGTTTTCCTCCAGTTTTCATCCCCTGGACAAGCCCATCCGTGCAGTCTCTCCATCCCTCCAGCCTTGATGCCCGTTGCTGTGCCCACGAGGGGGTGCGCATGAGAGGCAGCTCTTCTTCTTCTTCCTCATCGTGAGCTCCCACAAAACCCCGTGGGGTGCGCAGTGGTCCCACCCCTCACCCAGCTCACGTGCACGGAGTGAGGTAGCTCCTGCCTTCGCTCTGCCCAGCGCTGCTATCCCCTCGCATCTGTGATCTTCCCAAATTTATATATATGTTTTCGTAAGTTTTCAAGAAAATTGAGGTCAAACTTATTTCCTCCTGTAATCCCTTTGCACCCCCCTGTCAGCTTTATTTTTTTTTAGCAGGCACATCTTGCATTATGTAAAACATAGGTGAAGAAACATCTTCAGTAAATCTGCGTTGCCTCTCTGTCTGCAGCAGCTCGGTTTGGATCTGGCTGCTTATCTAATAAAGGGTGGAAGCTGCACTTTTTACAGCTTTTTGTAGCACGGTTTGTGGGCTTGCCCATAATAATACAATTATGAAGGTTAACAGGAAAAAACTGGGTCCAGGAGTGATTCCAGGCAGCTGGCAATGCTGAGGAATTGGAAGCGCACCACCAATGAAAACTGCAGTGAAAAGCAAATTAAACCTCATATCTGCCATCTCACTCGCTTTTCTCTGCTTTCCTGTTTGGACTTGAAAGGTGATTGGAGCCAAGGCAGTGACAGTTGACGGAAGTGCTGCAAGGAGAGAGTATTTATTTACAGTGAATCGTGGTGATGCTTGTTCAGGATGCGGTTTCACGCAGGATGTTCTGTCCCCACCCCCGGTTTGATCATTTCTCCAAAAAAAAAAAGGGGGGGGGGAAAAAAAAAAAAAAAAAAGAAAGCTTCTTGATTGTTTGAGGCCGCAGCTAATGCTTGGAGAAACAGCGTGCAGCATGCCTGTACTTGGAGCGTGCGGTAATGTGCCGTCGGAGGAAGTTCCTGTATTAGGCACAGAGGCTGCTTGGGACTAACTCCTGCCCAGATGTGTTCAACACCCCGTGTTGGCCCTACACTTTTAAACTGGGAATGGGCTGGGTGGGTCCCCGTGCTGCCAGTGATGGCTAATGCAGGCCACCCACTTTGATGTCAGCAGCACTGCCAGCTGTGGCGGCTGTAAATTTATATTTTTGGAGAGGGAGGAAATAGCAAAAGTCATCCCCCTCTGTATGTTTTAATACATCAAATAAATGTTAATGTACAATTCAGTGTGCAGAAGGTTTGGAATAGTTTAGCATTGGGATGAGGGGTTCCCCTCATTCTTTTTCTACTTTCATCATGGACTTGCTGAATGGTTTGGGTTGGAAGGGACCTTAAAGACCACCTACTTTTAACCCCCCTGCTGGATCACCTTCCACTAGACCAGGCTGCTTAAAGCCCCATCCATCTTGGTCTTGGACACCTCCAGGAATGGCCATGCACAGCTTCTCTGGGCAACCTGTGCCAGGCCCTCGCCACCCTCGCAGTAGATCAAGGCTTTAACCCTGCAGCAGATGAGATAACAGAATGTCCCCATTTTGGGAGGCAAATTCCTCATCAGTAAATAACAAGCACCATGCTAGTCCAAGGACTCCAAGGGCAGGGTTTATCTGAAGTCCCCCTGCCATCCCAGCACAGGAGAAGGGGCCTGGCTCGCTGGGATCAGGCTGTTCCCCAGGGATGTTCCCCAGGGGTGTTGGTTTGGGTTGGGTGCCCATCCCGAAGCTGCCGGACGGTTTCACAGCCCTCGCACCTCTTGCTCCCATATCAGCCCCAGCACCGATGGGTTTTGTGCAGCTCCTGACAGGAAGGCAGAGATAGTAACTTCTGTTAGTACCAGACAGGGCTGCTGATTAGATAGGGAGAGTTTCTCTATCTCGTTTCTTTCCGAGATAGAGCACAGGGCTTAGGGACGTGCTCTAGCATATACGGTTTCCTTCACGGGCACTGAGCGGGGAAGCTGTTGGAAACCTGAGGGATTACAGGGAGGAGTGAATATGGGGGTTTTTTTATTTATTTACTTTGACATTTTCTTTTAAACTATTTCCAAGAATTACGTTTTTACCAGTTTTTCTGTCTGGAAGAAGGAATCTGATGGGGTTTTTTTCCACTCACAGCTTTTAATTACACCATTGCCATCATCGGGCCCTTTCTACAACTCCCACATTGTTCAGCAGACACAGTGAAATGTTTTTAGGAACCTATAAAAGCCAGTAATTTGCATCCAGAGGCCATGGTTGTAGTCGGCATTCAGGCAAGGAAGCAACTGCCTGGATAACTTTATGGCCAGGACATGTGCTGCATTGTGGAGTGTGCTGGAGAGGAGCGGGGCTGCTGCCTGCCCGCGCTCCCGCACGGATTGCTCTGCGAGTACCATTTAATTAAGTAATGAAGTTGTTAGGGCTCGTAGCCGGGAATCCAGCTCCCCAAAGGTCCATTGTGCCAGGGAGCTGAGCCGGAGCCAGCTGCCCTCCGCGTGCTGCCGGGCCTGCCTCCTTCCCCAGCTCCGCGCTGGCTTTTCTCAGCCTCTTCCTAGCTTTTGTGCCTCGGGGGTGTGATCTGTGCCTCCTTTTGGGGTTGGACTCCCCTGAGTCCCTCCGTGGAGTAGAACCTGCAGACGAGTGGTGCTGTTCTTGGTGCGGGATGCAGCCTGGCAGTCCTGCGAAATGGTTCTTGCTGCGGGTGATGGCTGACTTGACACGGGGCATCAAGGACTCCCACGCATCCACAGCTTTCGGAAACCATCGGTTTCGGAGGCTAACGAGGGCCTCATGTTGCAGAAATATGTTAAGGTTTAGGATGAGATTTGCAAAATTGCCAAAGAGAATTTTTTTTTTTTTTAAGAGCTGTTTGAATTTGGGCAATCAAAACATCTTAAGTAGCTCTGAAAATGTCACTGTGGAAGATCCTGCTCATAGCTAGTTGAGCTGAACAAAAAAGGCTAAGATGCTCCAGAGAGAAGAAAACATCGTCTCTTTTTAAAGGTGATAGGATGGCTGTGGTTTGGTATTGTGTAAAAATTGTAAGTAATTTCTTAGCAAGAAAGAGCTGCCTGTTCTCAGTGGGCTGTGAAGCCGTGAGATACAGGGCCTTGGAGCATTCAGTAACCAGGGAAGAGTTGTTTAAAAAGCAGCTTAAAAAATCAGGAATATTCGCCTCCAAGAAAAAAGAGCAAAAAGACATTTTAATTGAATTGAGTCTGATTTTTTTGGAAGGGGTCAAGGCTACTAGTTGTAACCAGCCTGAATTAAACTCAGATTTCCCATCCAAATAGAACATACATGAATTTTTATTTTACTGTCACACGTATGTACCTTTCAGACTGCCAATCTCTCGAGTCAGGAGCACAACATAGTTTTTTCATTATTGCTTTGTACACTTGTGCTTCCCCACCACCATATATTCTGTCCATTTGAAAGAATAAAGTGCTGCTCTGCTCCTTGAGTGGGAAATAACAGTAAGGATGGCGCGGGGTGTGCGGGATGCCTCAGCCCCCTGTGCAGGCCTTCTATTCCCAAGATTTCCCAGTTTCAACTGTTTCAGCTTCTTAAGTTATATCAACATCAACAAAGAAATAAAGCCAGGTCCTTACTTTTAGCACAGACACCATGAGCAGGCTATTCAGTGTGTGCTCAGCTCCCAGCAGGAACGTTTGTGCCAGACAGAGGACTTTTTGATTCCCTGTTTTCTTCCTCCATCTGAATAGGCTGTGGCTGGGGGTGAGACGTCTGTTGTTGGACAAGGGGAACTGAATATCTGGAGGGCTCAGGCTCTTCAGTGCTCAGTGATACTCCTGGGGAAGAGAGGAGGGTTTGTCAAGGACAGAAATGTTTGTCTCCTTTAGGGTTGACCCAGCGCCTTGAATTTAAAGGGATGCAGTGCTATGGGCATATCTGCTCCATGGGGCCAGCAGGGGAAGATGCTGCCTTGGGAGAAAGGGAGACAGTGTTCCCTGGTTGCCTCAGAAAGTTGTCTGGGAGATAGAAATGTGCAGGGTTCGTACATAACCCAGCCATGTCGTGCCGAAACACGCTCCTTGAAACGGGGCCGGGGTGAGCCGGCAGTGACTGACGGAGCCTTCTCCTGCCCAGAGCCTGCATCCAACTGCTTTTCATGGCCTCGAGTGTTTGCCGAAGCGGTTCCCAGCCAAGACAGGAAACTATTTGACTTCGGGTGCTAGAGAGCTCCTCTCATGGTATTTACAGATAAAAGGGGAGGAGTTGAAAACCGTAGTCCGTATTCAGCCCAATCTGATAACCTCCAGGGATTTTATTAGTTCAAAGAAATTTTGGATAGTGAACTTGTGTGCTTAAGTGGAGCTGAAGCCCCAACCCTTGGAGGCATCCAATCCTTACTAAAACCTTAGAATAACAAATGCTGCTTGTAACAATCTTTTTTCTTACTTATTTTTTTTCCTTAATGTTTTAAACCATTAGGCCATTCTAAAAGTTAATATATAGGTAAGAATGCGTCCCTGATCTTTAAAATTAATTGTCTCTCCTGAGCATTGATGGCACAGAAACCCTCACTTCAGTCTTTGAGGGGCTAAAAATAAGAAAGGTCAATTACATTCAGTAACTAGATGGGCAGAATGTGTTTTGTAGGAATAAATTAGGAAAGCATAGTGAAAGGACTGTTTCTCACCATGCTTTACTGGGTTACCAGATAGTTTAATGCTGTGTCCTCATGTTGGGTGGAGATCTATGACTCTCGGCATGCCATGGTTGTGTCATAGGTGGAAATGTCTAAAGGATAGAGTCCCTTCACCCTGGGGTTAGATCTGCCCTGGCATCTGCCTGGTGTGGGGTTGGAGTTTCTCCTTGGCTCTGTTCAGCAGACACAAGTTGTCCATCTCCCACCCTTCCAAATCAGATGGAAACTCTTCCTAGCTATTAGCTTTCTCCTTTTCCCTTGGTGTTTATTTCACCACTGGCTGTTAGAGACCTTGGCTAAGGTACCAGCTCTGCTGGAGGCAGTAAAGAGGGTCTGGTAGGACCCGGAGTGCATTGCCAGGTTTCCAGCTTTTTTTTTTCTGGAGTCTCTGTTCCTTTCTTTGCAAGCCTAGAGCTACCTTCTGCTTCAAACAGGCAGATTCACTTGCTGATTAAAAAGCATTGTTAATTTAGAAGGAAGGCCACATTCCTTCTAAACACCATCATTAATTAAATACTAGGAAATTGCCAATTCACCCAACATTCACATCCTTACCAGACTATGCTCACATAATTTATTGCCCAAATATCTTAATGCCCAAGTACGTGCTGAGGCCCGTACACTAAACTTAAACTCCAATCTCATATATTTTTCCTATGCATAATTAAGATGATTGCCTCTTAAAACCTTGCTTATTTTTGGTAAAACACCTTTGTTTTTCTGAGGTTGGGTTTTTTAGATTGTGCCCAAACATGGGCACTGACTGTGGCCACAGCTTTATTAAACTGTATAATTTTGCGTGTACGGGTGTGAATCATAACCCCCAGATGAAAATAGCTCCTTCAGAGCCGTGTCTCTGGGAGGAGAAAAAAAAACCCAAAACATGATACCAAACACTCCCTTATGCCTTCTCACAGTTCTAAACTGTTGCAGGTTGGACATAATCAGAAAACAGAGTTTTATGTCGAGTTTTGTGTCGGTGAGGGGAATGTAACTATGCAAAACCCACTTACAGCTTAGACACATCATTCATGAGTTACACCATGGCTCCGAGCTCATGGCAACGACGAGTGTCTGGCAATCCCCACCATCTGGTGAACTCTGATGTGTATTTGAACAGCACGCCGTGTTAGTGTGCCTATATACAAGACATATTCGCACACAACATATAGTGGCAGGGGAAAGAGAGAGAAATTATGTTTCAGCTGTGAATGACTTATATTTACTCAAGCAGCAAAGAAATATCTGATAGCTCATGAGTGATCAAAGCTCGTGGTGAGTTATAGAGGTCTTTCCTCACCAGTGAGGAAGATATAGCACATTTCAACCTGCTGTATATCCTTTTAGTCCAACACACACATTTTAATGCTTATTTTTATTTTGGTTTAGAGGCCTTTCTACTTTGCACAGCAAGCGATTTTTTTATTATTATTATATATATTTTTTTTTTTTTTTTGCAATCTCTTCTGCCTCTTCTCTGTCTGCTGCTGATGCCAGAGACAGAGCAGATTGGGAAGCCTTTGAACACATTACTGGTTGAACTCGAATGAGATTTTTGTATTGCTTGGTTGCAAGCTCCTGTGATGAGCATAAGGAATTTAGTTTTGATTGACATGATGTTCTCTTAAAGCAAAAGTGATCTATCAGCATTCAGGCACCCGCAACTTGTGGGTTGACAAAAAATAGTTTTGTTGCAGTCGTGCTACAGCCATGAAGGTTGAATTGCAGTTTCCCTTTGAATCCTCTGATGGAGGAGGTAGAGAGGAGTGAGTCAAAATGGGCCATTTTAGGTCACTCCTAACAAGCCAGGCTCGAGGATCTTCTTGGTTTCTGTTGCTCTGGCTGTTTTGTGTTCAGCCAGCTCTTCCTCTGGTGCACCAGCATGCTCATTCCAGTACAGAGTATTTGTACAGATGACACAACCTTATTATCTTCAGCTTCAGTCGCTTTAAAAGGAGTTTTTACAGTTAACACACCCATGATCTTATACCACAAAGAGAACTGGTTTGGCAAAAAGATACGATAAATCCTGAGACAAGAGTCTGAATGTGAGACATCCTCCCTCTCTCCTCCTTGTGCTCATCACTAAATGTGAAACCTCTTCGAAATAAGCTGCTCTCCAAATGAGTTATTATTTGGCCTATGTCGGTATAGAAGGCACGTGAGCATCCTCTGGGAGGAAATATAATCTTATAAATTAACCTTTGAACTTGGGAGAGTTGGATTGTGGTTTTTATTCAGCTGCTTTGTAGGGCACTGGGAGGTTATTTAACCTGCCTTTTTTCAGGTCTGGGAAATGGGTGCAGAGCTCCTTACCCCCGCCATTGCCTTGCAGGCATATTCCTTCTGTCTGGAGGCCTGGGGCATCAGTGTGTGTAGAGCCATCAGAATTAAAACTGTGTTGTGGGTGATTCTATTACTATTTGCAAAGAGTTGAATCTGTACATAACCTTTGAGGGAGCAAGGATTGATTCAAATAAGGGTTAAAGCAGTTTCAAGAAACTTTGCAAATGCTGAAGTTTTTTAAGAGTCATACATTGCCGAGGCTTGGTGCTGAGCATCCCTAACTCACCTGTGTTGCCCTTTTTCAACTGACAAACTCTTACAAATGGGTTATTTCTGGATGTGAAGTTTGTATGGTTTGTAATGCCTGTGTTTAAGGGAGATGCAGGAATGTGCTGTGAAATTGGAAAGGCTCCTGGTGCCTAGGGTGGGCTTTCCTCATCTGTGGTCGTCGTGGCAGGTCTGTTTGGGAGAATCTGTCACTCAGCTTCCCATGTCCTGCCTGTTGAGGAGGAAAACTGAGGGGATGCCCTGGCCTCAGTAACAAGTGTTATAGTTTATCAAGTAGAGGAGTAGTACTTTGGAGGAATTCTAGATTTTTTTTTCCCCTGGAAATGTAGATATGTGGGATACTGACCATACACACCAGGCTTTAAAGCTCAAAACAAATGATGAAATCATTTTTGATTTATGTAGTGAGCATGAAAATCTGAAAATGGTAATTTTAAGAAGTACTTCTAAGACCTTCAGCTTTATATTTCCCTTCTATTTGGGCAGATTTTGCTAATTTTCACAGACAGTGAATACAGCTCTGCTGGGCCTGTCCTTGGTTATCCAATTGTCCTTTGAATCGTTCTGAGCATGCTAATTCAATATCTTCCTCTTTGTTGTCCTGCTCCTGCATTTTTTCTTCCCAGGTTCTACTCCTGGCACTCTGCAGCTTCCCATTTCTATTTCAGTGTTTCAGGCACTGCTCAGAAACAGATGGATGGCGAGATTTCAACCCCACCTCCCAACTTCCACATACAGTCCACGTCTCGAAACCGCATTCATGAGCACATAGAAGCGACAGGACGCTCGGTATTTGCTTTTCTAATAAGTTCATCCCCAAATCAGAGCTGCCCCATTTAGGCCAGGTGATCTACCACCAGCAATTCCCTCCTCTCCCCAGGAAAACGGCAAAAAAGGGATATTGATGTGCTGGAAGAGGAGGAGGGTGGGGCACACGTGCTTTTCGGAAGCGCCGAGTTTCCCATTGCCTGTTTTGATGGCTTTGAGCAGGTTTTGTCTGCAGGTATGCCCGGCACTGTGTGATTGCCGGGGGAGCGATGCGATGGCGATACGAGGAACAAAACCTCAGCTCTACATTTGCTTTTCCTCCTTTGCTTTGCGGCGCCTGGGTTTTGATGTGTTGCTTCTCAGAAGGCTTGACGGTGGTAATAACGGAAACAGCAAAAAATGTCAGCTTGACTACTGTCTGCGTGTCGGCACTAGTCCAGGGAGTTTCAAAGGGATGTTTTATTGATTCTGTAATTGCACAGTAGAATGGACAAACTGAACTGTACCTCAGGGCAAGGAAAGCCCCTGTCTGAACGGCATCTGTTGGATGTATGCGCTGCTGTAATTTGGGCAGGGAGTGCTCGCTGGGCGGTTTGAACCAGGGGACTGAAATCTTGGCTTAACCCTTTCGCTGGAAGCAGTGGAAACTTCGGTGTTGTCTTCTGCTGTCTTCTTTTTTTTCTGGGAAAAAGAGCTGCTTTGGGCATCCCTTTTAGCACTGAAGTGACAATGTGGGGCTTCGCTGGGATTTACACCAGCATTGTTTTTAAAAGGAAATTTGGCACAAGATCCTTTCCCTGGCATTGCTCTCCAAGTATTCCCCTCTTCTGGGATCCTGAGCCCACAGAATTGTAACTTGCAGTGTTGCCTCACTTGCAAAATCCACTTCTTAACTGAAAAACTGGTCTTAATCTCTGATGAAATATGTCTGCGTTATAGTGCTCCTGCCTGGGAGCTGGTAACTTCCTCTAGCATGAGCTGATTACTTTCCAAAACTGAAGGAGTGGACTGAGCTGTTTTGCTAAAACAATTGCAAATTAAATTTGTAAACTTTTGCTGTTGCCATATTTTTTCACTGGCATGCTGTCTGCGTGCTGTGTCTTTAATTTGGTGAGAACATGAATCAATTAGGCTAACCTACAGCAATGCAGAAACTGAGGGGAAAAAATTAAAATGCACTGTCTTGACTTGATACGTGGGTGCCCAGGGTTTCTGTTCCAATTATTGTCTATCATTGCTGTTAGCCAGCTAGATCTGGGCATCCTGGAAAGAGCAGTGCTCCGTCCCCGGGGCAGAGCCCACAAAACCCAGGGGTGGAAGGGCAGGGCAGGAGGAAGCAGAGTCCAGCCAGCCTCCCTCAGGAGGACTGTAAGTTTGGTTTCTGGATTTCACAGTTTCAGGATTAAAGGAAGAAAAATCTGGGGATGGAGATGTGGATATGCTGGGGATGGGAGCATGGCAGCACACCCAGAAGCACACAGCTGGAGCTGGTGCTCCACAAGCTACCAGCAGATGCCAGTGGTTTGTGAAATAAACCGTGATCTTGAGGTTTCCACTGTACTTAATTATGGCCATGATTAGAAATCTTGCCTTTTAAACTCAATGCTCTTTAAACATAATTTTATGGGAGAAACCTGCAATGCAGTTCTGTCCTGTCCTGGATTTTAGTAGATTTTACAAGAAAGTACTGTTTGAAGAAGAGAAGGGTCTGATAAGACCTCATTGGGTCTTTCAGTACTTAAAGGGTGCTTATAGAAAAGAGGGAGAACAACTATTTACACAGGCAGGTAGTGATAGGACAAGGGGCAGTGGTTTTAAGCTAAACAAGGAGAGATTTAGGTTTGATGTTAGGAAGAAATTGAACACTGTGAGGGTGGTGAGGCTCTGGCACAGGTTGCCCAGAGAAGCTGTGGCTGCCCCATCCCTGGCAGTGTGCAATACCAGGTTGGACTGGGCTTGGAGCAACCTGGTGTAGTGGAAGGTGTCCCTGCTCATGGCAGGGGGTGGAACTGGATGGGCTTTAAGGTCCCTTCCAACCTAAACTGCTCTGTGAGTCTATTAAAGTTTAGTGCACATCTTCTTTCATTTATGATCTTTTCTGTTGACTCTGATGAACTTCTTTATCTTGAGCCTTGCATGCTTTAACAAAAATAGGCACTTAATTAATATTAAGGATGTGGAGCACTCTGCCAGTTCAACAGAAAGAAAAGCAAAACCCATCTTCAGTAATTTGTATTGCAGAAATCAGCTGGGGGAGATCCTGCATCTGGGATTTGCTCCGTTCCCCTCTGGTGGTTCAGAGGAGTGTAAATTGTGTACTAGCGGCAACAGCTGTACTTTGGGGCTTTTGCCAGAGGAAGAGCAGCTTTATTCTGCATTGGGATGAGAATGCCAGAGATGTGTTGATTAGTAGGGGAGGGGAACACTGCCCAGTGCAGCTGATACCGTGATCTCAGTACATAATTAGTTGCAAGTACACTTTGATCAAGTCCAAAACTCACAGTCCTGCTGAAGGGAGCAGTGAAATCTTGATTTGTCCTGTCTGGTGAAAGGTAGCTTATCTTTATCTAGTTTTATATTAAATTCACTGCCAAGGTATTGGAAGTCTCTAAGACCAATAGTGCTGAGATTAGTCAGGACCCACAGCGGGGGTGAGGGGCCAGGGAGCACAGGCAGCATCACTGCAAGGCTTGTTCTTCATCAACTGCCTAATTTGGAGGCAGGTTTAATAAAAACTGAATAGAAATTAAAATATCAGACTGAACTAGTAGTTTAACATTTGGCTGAGTCTTTTTCACCTTCCTCCCCCATCTCTGACTTTTGTCAGATTGCTCATAATTTCAGTCTCAGTGATCTGGCTCTGTTGTCTTTTTTTTTTTTTTTTTATAAGAATGGTGAAGTGAGTGTGACTGAAAATACAGAATATGCACTAATATTTCCTGTGCCACATCAAATCACCAAAATGACTAAAGAACATCCTGAACTCTAAAATTCTCAGCACATATTTTCTGTCAACACTAATGCTGAAGTGGAATTGCCCCAGCCAATCAGACACGGGAAAAACACTGACTTACTGACCCAGAAAAAGCTGTATTTCCCAATTTTTGCAGGTCTCTGCTCTGGTTGTCAAGGAAAGGTGGCCGGAGTCAGGCTCTGCGGTAGCACAGTGCTTGGAATCCCAAAGGCGCTCCAGGCACATTGATGTGCCTGTTAGGAGAGGGGTTGCAGAGTCCTGAGGGTAGTAGCCATGGGAAGCAGGCGTTTTGCCAAAGCTCTGCTGAGTATCTCTCTGCCTTGCTGATAAAAATCATTCATGCTTTTTGGCAGTAGCATCTGTAGCTGGGTTTGTGATGCCCTGAGTCCATTGATGACTACTTGAAAAAATAAGATACATAAAAGCTTGTGGGGTTTTCCAAGTGAGCGCTTGCTGGGTGCTTAAGAGCTGCTGGGGAATGTTTTCAAGAGCATCCTAGTCCTGCCTCCAGAAAGATCTTTGATGGAGACAGAGTTCTCTGGAGTTGTTTTAATTAACTGTGGGCTCCCGACAGCCTATGACATTTCTGGAAACTGTGGTTGTCTGTGCAGCAGGATTGTGGCTGGGAGCAGCCCATGGTGTCTGGAGAGCTGGTGCTTTGCTGCTCAGGGCTGGAGCTGGCCAAGGGGCTGAGCAGGGAAAGGTTGTGGATGTGCAGGGAGAGGGCATCGCGTGCTGGGGCGAACTGAAGTGTGCAACACCCAGTGAGAAGAACACCCCGTGCAGTTCCCCAGTTTTCAGATCTCCTGTTTTCCTTCTTTATTCCCTGTGCCCTCCGGCCCAGCACTGCGGGGCAGTGTGTGTCTTGCTGCAAGAGGGCGTTTGGCGTTCTGAGCCATCCTTAGCACCAGGGGTGGCCTTAGGGCCCATCTCCAGGCAGTTGCTGGGGCATCCCCATCGCAGGGCACGAGCACTGGGAGCTGTGTCACTCAGGTGGATTGCCAGGGCAATCCTTTAAGGGCTCCATCACCAAGAGCACCAGAAAGCCATCAGTTCTGGGCCAGGCTCTGAGGGTGATGTTGGTGCTGCCACAGGTGTTGGCATCTCTCCACGCTGGCATCTCCTCAGGTAGCTGTTGGTGCTCCGTGCTGCCTTTTTTGTTTGTTGATTTTTTTTTTTT
>VWZW01002639.1:2073247-2130136 GCA_013397115.1 Edolisoma coerulescens
CCTCTCCAAAAGCCTAAACAATAATAGAAAGAAGTTTCAAATGTGAAAAATTGAAACCTGGCATTTATTAGTGCATCAAATACGGACAGAGAGATAAATACAGGGCAGTAGCTGGCTCCAGGGAACAGTGTGGGACAGAGCCATCCCTTTCTAGAGGGAGGTACCCTCATAGCTCAGCCAAGTTCTGCCTGGACTGGCACAGCATAGGGAGCACAGGATGATGCTGTTTTCAGTGATCTTAATAACCAAGCCAGTAGTTATGGGAAATCCTGAATTGTGGGGGAGAAGGCAGCAGCTGCCTGAGGGATGGGCACCCAGAAGGTGCCATGAGCACCAGGGCACCTGGAGATCCAGTCTGTGACACTCAAGTCTGTGTCTTTCTGCATTACTAAATGTTTGCAAATGGAAAAGCATGCACAAAAAACTTTGAAGTGAAATGGTGGCAGCAGGGCTCTTTGGGGGATACTGAACACCCAAGAGAAAGGTGGTGTTAAAAATAGAGTGGACTGGGAACCAAGTGCTCCAGGTTCCCCAGAAAAAATTAGTTTACAAGTTTATTAAAGGTTTTCAAGAACCTTTCTTTAGTGTTGATGTCAGAACATAAAGCATTTTTGGATGAAGAACTGAAAATGGTTTTTAGTGGAAGAATCTCTACAAGGAAAAATAGTCTTGATTGTTATTTGTCACATGTCTGAAAATAACCCTGCAGCGGAACAGTGATGTTAAGCACAGATCAGCGATGAAATGAACAACTTCACTCTATTATTTTTCTCCTGTAAATGGTTTGTTTCACTTTGTTTGTCGGAGCATGGTTTTGGCTGAGCTTGTTTGTATGCACAAACTGGATAGTAGTGAAGTTGGGAAATTATTTGACCTTCTGATCTGTGTAATCACTGACAGACACGTTGCAATATTGGTATGTCATGGCTTTAGGTGGTTTAGTAACATAAATGAGGCTGGTAACATGAGCTCCGTGTGTTTTTCAAATATGCTTATTTTCTGTAGCAGTTTCCTAAGTATTACACATCAGCCAACCCTGCAGCTGGACTGGAAATGCCTTTTGGAGCTTTGCAGCTGACTGTGGATTTTGTATGTTGGAAAGCTGAGAGGCTGCATTGTGAATAACGCACCCCACGAAGGAACAAGTATGTTTTAACATTTAAAGAGTCTTTGGTGGCTTGAAGAGAAGGGTTGTGGTGACAAAATTCCAGATTCTGTGGCCAGGGCAGAGCCCCTTGGCAGAGGTACGTGGACTTGTATCTACAGTAAAAGCAATAATCTTTGAGCATCTTGGTTATTTTGGGAAAATGTTCAGACAATGCATCAGTCTAGTTTTGAAACAGCTTCAAACATTTCACCACTGAAACCTCTAAAGCAAATGTTACAGAACATGCAGCTTGTCTGTTTATCTTCTCTAAGACTATGTGAAGTCTTATGTGAAATGTGATAAGAATCACAGTATCTCCTTTGGTTGCTCAACATGAGAAGCTGATGAGAAGACAGTCATCTACAAGACATTCTTCAGAATAGCTGCAGAACAGATAGCTTTGCTAGGCTGTCTCTGTAGAGGGATGAAGGTGAGATTGTAACCCAAGTATGTAGGCATGGTCTTTCTTTTAAACCTGGCCTAGCATAAGTGAGGGCTTTGGTTTGGCTTAGCCATCAGATCCATGTTTCCAGCATTTCTGGAGTTTGACCACTCCCCTGTGCTCTTGTCTGTGCTGCTGTTCCTTTTATGTGGTTGCTGTCCCTGGGGTCGGGTGGGTTGTTCCTTGCTGTGTGTCTGGCAGCAGTGCATGGGAGGGATCGCTGGTCCTGGGAGGATGCACACCACTGCTCCTCCATCCCAGCACCTCACCTCACCTCAAACCTGCACAGAGAAAATTTACCAGAATGTAAAGAAGAGTTGATTCCTAGCCCTTACATGGTTCCCCAGGCAGACTGAAGCCCCTGTACCAGTAAAGTGGTGTTTTGATGGATGAAGTGAGTTATGCACAAACCCCGTAGCAGAGCCTGGCAACAGAGACCAATACATTCTCAGTCAGTGCTGTTCCACTAGAGAAGAGCTCATCATCTTCTCCTCTGGGGAGCTACAGGGTCCAGGGAATTCAGGTGGAAAAAGATCTTTTTTCTTTTTCTTACCCCTTTTACAGTCATAGCGCATCTTTTGTATATCACTCCTCCGCTGAAGGTGTGGATACTAAGGACGTGAAAAGGAAGAGCATGTAAATAGTTCTTCATAACAGAAGTACAGAAACCAAATGTTTTTGAGTGCTTGAGTGTGAACTAAATTGAGGACAGAATTTAAATCATGAGGTAACATGAGGGGTGGGATGCACACAGGCGGTGGGGACGGCATTTAACAAAGAGGATAGAGTGATACAGGTAGTCCTTGCAAGTGAATTTTCCTTATGGAAAACCAAAATCCTTTAACCAGCATGATGGTTGCACTAAAGCCAATGGGGAGTGCTCACATGGAGATTTTCCTTTATTATGTTTTTTACTTCTGGAGCTGTTTCCCCAGTGTTTATGATCTGACAGCAGTAATGAGTCACTGTATCAAAGCTGTGGCCAGGAAAGGGAAAAATTTTGTCTATACTGAATGTCGTGGACTGATGCTGTGTGTGGCAACACAAATAAAGGTGCTGTATGGTTAATGCTGTGAAATTTGGCTCACAGAATGTACCTGCTTTTAAGAAGCTTAACAAGATGATCTGTTATTATTTCATTTGTAGGAGTAACAAGAGGGAAAAAAATCCTCACTTGGTCTTATCTGCATGTGTTAAATTTTGCAGTAACCTCCATAATGATGGGTTGGAGAAAGATGAATGTTTTTCAGTTTCTGAAGTTCTTATGTAGAGATGTCTTTACTTTTTGTTGGCATGGCTGTGAATGTGGTCACCATTTTTTTTCCCCCCACTTCTCTGCCTTGTTGACAACCAGCTGGCACAAGTGGATTCAAAATTGGGATAAATACTCCAGGTGTTACAAGCTCTTCTGATCCCTTTGTCCATATTTAATCTAATCTCAAATTAAATGAATGCTGTTGATTAGATTCCTTTCAAACGTGTATGGATTACTCAATGTGTGGCAAAATGTTATTCTTTTCTTGTGTGAGTGGAGCATAGAAGGTGAAAGTATACAATTAATTTTCCTGCAGTTTCTTGAAAATTGTATGCTGGATTTCTGTGAACACGCTGTATGGAACAATATTTCAAGCAAATTATTGTTATTTACTGTGGATTTTGCCTGGATATTAAAAGTCAACAATTATGCTTCTTTTTGCTTCTTAATGGCTTTTTATTTTGAGAAACCTGGCCAATTCTTTCTCAGAGTTGGTGGCCCTAATGCTGATCTTCAGAAAGCATTAAGGTAGCACAAGGCATAACTTCACAATGCTGTTATTTTGCTGCGTCAATAACTATTATATTAAGTTTAAAATGTTGATTTATTTGGTGGTGACCTGGGTTGCAGAGTCCTCACCTGGGATTAGGGTCTTTTGTGGGGTGGGTGCTGAAGCTGGGTAGGTCAGTGGCTCACATAGGCGATGTGGGTGGTGTTGGCTCCCTCCTCCCTGGCTGTATCCCGTGGGATAGGTGCCGCTCCTTGAGGAGAACGAGGTTTCCAGCTGTGGCACAGCCAGCCTTGCAAGCAATCTGCTATAAATCCCAGTGAAGGTAGTGATGTGCCCCCTGCCCTCCCCACAAATGCACAAAGAAAATCCTGAGCTCTTTGCAGATGTGCTGCTTTCTTGGGCCCCCTTTTCCTTCCCATTTTCATTGAGTGAGTGTCACCAGTTGGATGCTCCTAGAGTGATGGAGTGTTGTTTGTTGTGTGGAGAAAACAGGATGATGCAGATGGGTCCTTGGGTTTTCTTCCGCCTTTCTACTATATGTGATTTTCAAGTCCCAGATACCTTCGGATCTGCATGGCACCTGCCTGCCCCAAGCATTTATGATCTGCAGTGGTGACCACCTCTGGTTAAACATCACCATGACCTCCCTGGGGACAGCATTAGCCTTTTCTGGGCACTGAATTCCCTGAAAAAACCTGGGGTGGCTGTATTTTGGTGTTGCTGTCAGGGTGAGAATCTGTCACCGGTTTTCAAGACAAAGGATGTGATAGAGAGGGTTTTTAAGTAGGTGTGTGCATCATAGGGGATGATTTATCTGCTTAGTATAGACCATCCCCATGGTCACTTAACTGCTGGTTCATTTAGGCTTTTGTTAAGTGCTTTAATTGGAGGAGGGAATGCCCTTGATTTATTATATTGGATTAGACAGGCAAACCTTGAGATAGTCTTGTCTTTATTTCTTGATTACAGTTCTGCAATTAAAATTGCAGTTTCTTTCCTGCAGAGGGTTCCTTTCAACGCTAACTCTCTTCTCCTGATAAGCAGAAAACCTTGTTTACGGAGAACTGCAAAACAAGGTTTGGTAAGAGAAATCTTTTCTACCTGGAGACTTGATCCATGTGTCAGAAACTGGTTCTCAGGGAAAGGGGTGGAAAGCTGGATGGTCCAGGAGTCTTGAAAAAGGTGTGTTGCAAAACAACAAGTTAGAAATAAATGCTGCCTTGAAAGTCCTTGGGTTTCGGTTCCCTTTTGAAGGTAAAGCAGTACATGCAAGGCTGAAAAATGTCAGAGCAGTCACCTATATCAGCAAGTAAATTGGAAACCAGTGGTGATAAGATATTCAAAGAAGCATGGAGGGTACTGTCCTGGGCATAATGTAGTTTATCTGACGCATCAGTCTGGTTCACTGGTAGTTTCAGTTGCGAGGTGGGACTAGCTAAACAGAGAACAGATTTTTCTGTGAGAACGAGACCTTCATTTGAATTCTTCAGCAAAGCCTGGCAAGTATTACAGGCGTCAGTGTTTCTCCTGGTTGCTTCTGCAGAAAACAAGAGATTGTTCCTGGAGGTTCGAGTCTGGAGCTTGGACGGGCCTTTCTGGAGTTTGCTTCTTATAAGTTTTATACTTATAAGGAGAGTTTTCTCTTAGAAGATACCCAGGGTTTTCTGTAGGACCATGAAAATCTTCACTTCTTTATTTAGTTATGTTTGAGAAGCTCCAGGGCCTTGGAAGAGCAGACTGGGTCAGTGTGGTTCTCCTTCTCTTACAGGAAGAGTGTGCAAGATGAAATAAAGTATTTGAAGCTTGAGGTTCAATCCAAGCAACACCATGGAGCTGACCGTGCTCCTCACCCCACTCCCTCTCCCAGTACAGTCCCTCTAGGTTTGGTCTGTATTTGAGTTCCTAAGGTTTTTAAAGGCAAGAAAAAAAAATGGTTCCTCAAAGGGATAGTGTTAAGTTATTAGTACTGGAAAATGTAGAAATGATTTCTTTTTTTGAGGGCTGTTGATAATTTTCATCAGGGTTCCCTTAGCTGCAGTGTGTGTTTTTAATCGATGGCTGTGGCATTTTTGGAAATTGTCTACAGCTTTGCACTCCAGGTCAGCCAGGCTGTCGCACCAGGTCAAATGAAGGTCTGTCTCTTCACTTTTTGAAACAGCCTAAATGTAAGCAAAAGGTCCCTGCAACCTTGTCAAGGATAAAAATCCAGCCTGCGTGTAACTGTGGAGGCAGGATTCTAACCACTTTAGTAGTAACCTGAAGCTGGTTGTCTTGAAATCTTCCTGTTTTGTCCAGTAGTGACTGATTGCTCACTTTGTGTTTTTCCAGACAAGGTGTTTGTAGGTGGTTCAGAACAGAACGGGCAGTCTGATTGATTCTCACCTGCTCTTGTACTCTCCTAATTTTATTTAGGTTTGCGAAAAAGGAAGGAATTTAAGGAGCACATAAAGGACAAAATGGCATTGAAGCATTCCCCCCCTTTTTTTCCTTCATGGTTTAGGTGAAAGGCTTTCAGAGAGTAGTTCCTAAGTGCCTTTCTCTATTGTTCTTGCAGACCTATGGAAGATGTGTCCTACCTTCATGCTCTACCCATTGGTAGTGTGAATTGCAGAAGTGTAAGATGCTCCCCTGCAGCTAAGTGCTGCTCCCAAGTAGACAGCAACGAGTTCTGCTGATGTCAGACTAGTGAATTTCTCTATTAATATTTTTTTATTTCTCTTTCCCTTTTCTCCCATCTTGCCTCGATCCTTTTGTCTCAGCCTTGCGATTCCTCACTGCTGAGCCTCGGGACAGTGGCATCTCTAGGAGGCAAGGGTTAATGTTGTTTGTTTGCAGGAGGAGGGTGGGGAGTGCTGCAGTGAGGCTGAGATGAAAGGTACCACCGGGAAGTGGTTTTCTTGGCTGGGGAAGGTAGAAATGCTTTTAGCCTTGTGACCCAGTTGAATGGCTTTGAGTTCCATGCTGCTGCGAGGTAGCAAGCCCAAGGGCAAGGGCTTATTTTGTGGTTTTCAGTGTGGAAGAGTTTCCCAGGAGTTAGTATATCATTTTCACTCGAAGGCTTGTCTCCATTGTTCACACAAAGAAGTTCACACAAAGGCTCCTCGTAACAGCCCTTGTCCGAAGTTTCCCCACAGTGCCTGGCCAGTGCTGCTCGGTTCTGCGGGCCCTTGGTTGGAAACACACAGCTTGAAACATACAGCTTGCCTGATTTGAAGTTTCTCTCCCAAGTAAGTGTAATCATTTTTGTCTAGGTAAGCACCGTGCAATGTCACATACTCCTCTTCCTTTGGGTCGAGGCATAATTTTTCTGCCTGGGACTCTGCAAAATTCCAATACTCAATGTGTTTGCACTGCACAGCATCTGGTGTGAACAAAAAAAAAATGGGTGATACTTCGCCTAAAGCACTGACTCAGGGTTTTTTGGAAGTACAGGAATTGAACTTGGGTGGACTTTTGATTTGACTGTTGTCAGGCCTGGCTGTAGCTCTCCCACCCTGTACAGGAACAGGCATTTCAATGTGGGATGCATCTGCAATCATTCATAGTATCTCTGCTGCCTAATGCCTCGCTGTATGAGGGGTGGTTTTGGTGGAGACTTTCCTTCCTCCAGGTTGTGCTATCAACAAGCTTTGACCTACTTGGTCTTTCTAGTGTGAATTTTGCCTTGCTGGAGGTACCTTGGCCAGATAAGGAGGTGAGTGATGCTCACCAGGCTGAAAGTAGGGGAAGGTTTGTAGTCACGGTTAACAGGAAACAGTGGAGACTGTAACAAACCAAGCATGAGAGCAGGAGTGGGTGTTTGGATATCTTGAGAGATGGTTTTCCTTTGGCGGGATGAGGGGGTGGGGAATACACCAGGCAGAAGAAGGTTCAGAGATTGAGAGATAAACTTTCCAGAACAGCACCTGCAGTAATTTGGGGCATGGTAGCTCAGGCTGGTGTAGAAGAGCTGGTGCGATGGTGCTGTTGGTTCCCTGCAGTTCTTTGTGCAACTGGTTTTCAGAAATGTGAAAGGGAAATTGAGCCACTCTTTTGGGTAATACAATAATGCTTTCTGATGTGATGCTTTTGTGTGTTATGGGTGCTAAAGGAGCCTCATGTTTATTTTACACCACAGGGATGCAGAATGCTGGTGGCCAAAATATGTCAAGGTGTTGGAATCTAGGTCTTCCTGCAAAATACCCAAACCTGTGTTAGGTTCTGTGGGGGACAACTCTCTTAGTGATGGAGGGGGTAATAATCCTAAAGCATGTGTTCAAAATGAGGAGTGATTACTTTGGAAACCTAAATAAATGTCCTTATTGGATTGTTACAGAAATGTAAAATGATCGGCAATAGAAACGAATCTTTTGGGTGGTTTGCAGCTTTCTGGAGCTACGTCTGCATTGCTCAGCAATGCAGGGCAAAAGCAGTGGCTCTCTGGAGGGAAGCAGCTGGTGCCATAGATGTGACATCCATCCCGGGAGCTTTCCAGGGGTTTTACACTGTCCCAGATTTGATCCAGTCCTGTGGGTTGAGAGTTCGGTGCTGAGCATGAGCTCAAAGGGATGCTCCTGGAGCTGGTCTAGTTTCATTGGATAGGAATCCGGTTGGTGTTTGCTGAGCCTGCTCTATGATGTGAATTAGGATGCACTAAGTGAAGACTAATGCACTTTGTCCCAAAGGCACTCTGGATTTGAACTGAAATGGTAAAGGCACCTTTGGAGCCTGTCAATGCAGTCAGACTCCGGTCGCTCTTTATGTGTGAATGTTCCAGCATATGAGCTGGTTTAAATGACACCTTTGTTCTGAGTGAACTCTTAAACTTCCCTTGTTTATATTTTAATTGCTGTTAGAAAATTCCTAAATGGTAGAAGAGCTGTTTCTATTTGTGGCATGCTGGTTTCCAAGCCATACAGGGTACAGAGATGAGTTTTCTGCATTCTTTCCAGTACCAAAGTTTCTTCCTCACTTTTTCTTTGCTAGTGTAATGGTTCTTCTCTGAGATCTTCGATACCATAATATGTACTTACATTTCAGAAAGAATCACTTTCATGGAAAGTTAAATAAATAAATATTATAATCAGTGAAGCATCATAAATAACTTTTATGTCTAAATCAAGCTATTAAAAGCTTTTTTATTTTTAAGTAGATAGGGGAATAAAATAGCTGCATAGTTCATAAAGTGGTATACTATTACTGCCTGCTGTGCCCATGAATTATGCCAGCTTTTTACACTTGGGAAGTAAAAAGCGGATTAGAACTGTGATCAATGTATTATCCTGTATTTCTTATTGTGCATTATATTTCCTTTTTGAGAACCTTTGTAGACTAAATGGCTACTAATGACATAATTACAATTGTTTGTCACCACCATAATGTGTGATTTCCTATCTCATCATGAAGATGTAAGTTAGATAAAGGAGGAGTTTTGGCAGGAAGACAAAGTGCAGTGATTTATTAAAGACCAGATGTGGTTGTTAAAAGCTTTTCTACAGAAGGCTCAATTGAGTGATGTGAAATAGGAACGAAAGCTCCAAACACCACAGTCAGTGGTTCTTGGTGTGAGTGACACAGTTGTTCAGAGGAGCATGTCAAATTAGCGGCGTGTTTTATTGTTGTGTACAAATTTATGTTTGAATTTAAGCAGCATAAAAAGTTTAAAATTGCTTGTGCTATTGAAGTGGATGTTTAAAAGAAATAATTATGCTGAAATGGAGTGGATGACTTGAAAACCTCGAATTCCACGAAAACAGCTCGAGATCATGTTAAGTCAAAGGATCTCAGGTCTTTGAAAGAAGAGGGTTTACTGAGGCGATTGACAACAGCAAAAACAAACGTGCTGGAATATTAATTGTTTTGATGCAGGCAGAATATCAGTGTAAATCAGCATAACTGCATCAAAGTCAAGCTGGGGAGTGGGTTGCCTGTATCCCCCTGCAGAGGCTGGTCTTCACACATCCTTCCAGAATGGCTGGATGCTCCAGAGGCAGAGGAGAGTGCACAGAGCAGCTGCTGAGCGTGGCCCTAACATCGTGTGCTGGCTGTGGGGAAGTGAGGGGCAAAGCCTAAGAAAGGGCAATTAAGGAGGAAATAATTTGTTCTGTAGCTCTGAACTTTTGCACTGAGCAACTTGGCTGTGTTTGCTGAGGAGCTGTGGCCAGCCCCTATCCCATGGGAACGCTGTTACAATGCTTTTCCCGGTCCTTGCGCAGCGCCGTCTCTTGGCTTTTTTCATGTTCATGTCTTGTTGTGCAGTTGTGTGGCTCTGGCTGCTTTCCCCCACCACCTCTCAGTGCAGACCTCCCAGCTCCACACATCCTCCTCAGGACTCGTGCTTGCCAGAGTGCTTTCCAACTGCTCACACTCTTGTGCTGGGCCATGTGCTGCCTATGGTCAATTCTCTGTGCCAGCTGCTGATATGTTTTGAGGCATGACTGGTTTTGGTCTAGCTTCAGCTGAAATTGTAATGTGCAGCTATTTGTCTGTTGGATATAATACTGTTAATTATTGATAGCTGTTGACATTAATATTTGTGAAGCGATCAACAGTGGTGGGTGAGTTCTGAAGGCAGCACAGAATCATGGAATAGGTTGGAAGGGACCTTAAAGATCATCCACTTCCAAACCCCCGCTGCAGGCAGTGAAACATTCCCCTAGACCATGTTACTCGGAGCCCCATCCACATCTTTCCTTGTCTTTTGTTGCTCTCAGCTATTACTCTGATCTAAACTCGCAAAAGTCAAGATATTCAGTCGCGGAGATGGAATGATAGCTTCAATACCTCTTTTGCCCTTATTTATTTTAGGGGTCTTTACACTTCACTTTGTCTTCTTGTGCCTTGCTTAGACATGTCTTGTGTCTTGCTTGACATGGCAGGTAGCTGATAGGTGGTGGGGAGGGAGCAAGAGAAATGTTCAGAGAAACAGCTTCTGATAAGCATCTGAAATTCTTATATACGTGCCTTGTGGTCTGGGAATTCTGCTGAAATGTCATGAAACTGGTTTTATTTGAAGAGTCTGCTTCTGCTCTAGGTTAGGCACTTTCCTGGTTTTGCAGCTTACTGTGATACTGGTTTCCACTGAAGCACAGGAAGTTTGGAAAGAATATTAAAATAGAATAAAGTATATTACAGTCTTTTAATGAATCTCTCATCAGATTTTGATTTAAGATTTTTCTTAATACTTTTTTAATCATTATTTTATCTGAACTGGTAAGCCCATCCCCTTTTATGAATAGAGTTTAAGCTAACTTTGAATTTCCTGTCTTCCTGTTTAATCCAGACCTTTATCATTGCTAGCAGGCTAGGAAAAATACTATTGTCTCAGAGTCTGGGATAAGTAAAAGTCCAGTTTGGACACATTCAATCTACTGACTTTATAGAAGCATTTTTCATATGAATTTTTGTTTTCTGCTGTCCTTTGTGTTTGGGTTATTTTTTGCCTGTTCCCAACACAATTAGAATGTTGTTGCCTTTCAAATGAAATGCCTTTCCTTTTTTTCTTTTTTTTTTTTTTTAACCTCTGTCCTCTTTTAAGCCCTTGTTGCTGTTCTCTCCTATAGAAATAAATCTTATTGCTACAAGCATCACAGATTCATTGTCAAAACTTCATGCGTGGCATTTTAGTGATAGAAATCAAGTTGAAATACCAGTTCTGGATTGCTTTGCACTGTTGAGCAATGCCAGGCAGACTGGTTAGTGTGGAGAAGAGACTACAACTAATATTTCTTCATTACCTGTGTGACTTCTGCCCCCTTGACTTTGGTTATGCTCAGATTCATGGGCAGTCAACAACTGATTTAAAGACAGGGAGGTCAAGACAGTGTTGTGTAAGATCTTTGGCCGCTTTTTGTGTTCCCATGGGTGTCTTGGGTGTTGCAGTAGCACAGTCAGCTGGAGGCTCCTCAGGCCTAGGATTCAAAGGGGCAGGGGATCAAAGGATGAGCAACGTAGGAAAAGATTCCTGGGCAGGACAAAGGGAACTGGACGTTTTGGTCTCTACAGCAGAACGTTCCTAATGGAACAGAAATGCTTCCTCTTGTATAGTGTCGTGTGTTATCTCTGCAGTTGGTGGATGTGTTCAGGTAGGATATCCCAGATCTGCAGGACAAACCCCAAATCTCAACAACTTCAGTAGTCTTTAAAAAAAAAAAAGCGGCTGCTACCACCGTTAGAGAATGTTTACTTTTCTTGATGTGAGATGGTAAGAAAACACTGCAAGTGGGGCTGTCACAGCTGCAAACAGAGCAAGGCAGACACCACAGAAATGTTTAACCCTGAGTAATAGCCGTGTAGAATTAATAAGGTTGGGTGAGAGTTAGTTTTTTGGGCAAAATTTCCCTGGGAACGGTTGTCTGTAATATTCTCACAGCTTGTTTTTGCTTGTTTTGGTGTCCACTTCTGTGAATTTTGTAACATGCTTTGTGTGAGGAGCTTCTCAGCAGCACTGAAGTGGTTCTCTATAATTTGTATTCACTGTTAATTTTAGTAACTGCGCTGAGATTTGAATTACGCTAATCAACTTTTCTTGTAATTTGTATAATTTACATACTGTACACACACTGCAAATGCAGGACTCTGGTGCAAAACAAAGTTTAATTAGTGTAACAGAGCCACATCAGCTTTCCAAGTGATTGATTTCTGAGCGTGGAAGAGATCTGTAGCAGCAGATTAGAGCACTAAAATGTCCAGTGTTAGTGTAGGGCCTCAATGGGCTTGAGATGAGTAGAACCAGCACAATTATTTGTAACCAGCCCTGTTCATCCATCACTTGACCCACCTTCCCCAAATATTTGGCTTGTGCATAGGGAGGCACTGAGAAGTTTATGGATGTCTTGGTCTCTCTGGTTGCTTCTGTAGCTTCCTATTGATAGGAGGGTTTGGAGGATGTTTGTCACCTGCCCTGGTTCTCCTGTCCCATCTCCACTTGTGTACCTCATCTTACAGATGTTTCTCTTGCTCTGTGGAAATGATTTCCCTTCTGAAGGACTGGTGACTGTTGATGTTCAGTGATCTGACTCTGAAAAGTGTCCTGGTTTGCAGACAGAATTGCAGATTTGATCAGTTTTTAACATTGTGTTATATGTGGTTCCTGCCTTTAAACTCCAAATCACTTGCTTAGTACTTCCCATTTTACTTAGTTTTAAGTGTGGGTTTTGGTTATTTTATGGAGAAACCTCAGCAACAAGATGAAGAGGAGACCCTGGTTACTTAAACGCAACAAAACTGCTCATTTCAAAAAATTTTAACAGATCTAGAAAACAGAAAAAAAAAAACCAACTTGGGGCAAGAAGGAAATAATTTTGCCCTTCTTGGTTGAATGTGCTTCAGTTCTCGTGATCGTGGACAGCATCTGCAACGAATGAGAATCTGGTGAACTTTACATTGAGTTCTGACATACTTTTTCTCAAAAAAAAAAGAGTATTGATCCTTTAGAACAAATGTTTTTTCTTAAAAAAGGTCTGTAGGTAAATTAACAGGTGTAAAACTGGTGAGAGAATAATAAACCTGAGAAAGTGCTTGAGCTGGGGTGAGGATCACTGTTAATCCAAATGACATGTGGGTCTTAGACTCATTTCTACAGCTCGTTTGCTGCAACTAGAAAGTCCCACCTCTGTGCTTGTTTTAACTTTTGCAGTATTTGTCCAGTTGAGCTCCATGACATGATCTCCAGGTGTAAAGCCCAGCCTGCTCATAAATTTCTGCAGACCTGGGGCTTTATTTCATGTCTGCTCAGGCACTGTGGGTCTTCTCTCGCTGTGTTGGTTATGACTTGGGAGCTGTATTCTCTCATCCTTTCAGGGTCGTTAATAGCAGGGAAAGGTTTTAATGTCGATTTTTGTAGGCATTATGTTAATACCATTGTTACCTAATTAGCATCCGTCATACCTTTGTATATGACATTGGATGGGCAAGTGTAAATGCAATGGACTCTGAACATTTTATGAGGTGCTGCTGTGAAACTGCTTCACTCATCATTACTTAAAAGCCGGAGATTTGGCCTTAGGTATTACATCATGTGAAAACCAGTAGACAAAAATGGTGATCAATTTTTTATTATAATAAAGTTTTAATATGAGGCATTTTTAGATATGTGTCATGAATATATGAGTCATGTATTTCACACCAAACCAAACCTATTATGATTATATTTCTACTTCAAGGGGTTTTCGGTATTTAAATACTAAATTTAATTCTATGGTTAAAAAATGATTCATATTCAAATCTATTTTTATGCTTTATAATTAAATAAGAAAATATTGCTTGTACCTACACTTTTACTATTCTGGTTCGTATTATAATTATTTCTTTAATTTGACCCATAAAAACAGTCCATTTCTTCATTAGTAAATTACAAGGATATCGCAACAGAAAAATGAGTTTTGAAGGTGTCTTACCATATCTAATGGGAATTTCAGTTTGGGATTTTCTCATTTCTTTCATTTGTTCCTTTTGTTAAACATGAAGATACTTTCTAGGTAAATTAATCCCTTCAAAGGAGCAAAGTAACTTCCTTTTCGGAAAGGGTTATTAGAGACTTATTCTTTATAATCTTAAATACCGCTTGTGTTAGGCTGAACAATGCAGGAAAAAATTACACTAGTTTAAAAAAAAAAAAAAGAGAAAAATTATTACCAACCAAAGCCAAGTATATTACAATTATGTGATCATGGAAAAGTGAGCTTTCTACTGGGAAAAACGTGATCTAGATTCCCATGAAATTTCTAAGTTTAAGTATTTTTGTAAATTAGGTTGTTCCTAGTTAAACAGGTGGCTTTAAAGGCTGGTTTCACTGTTGTTTTAATCATAGTTTAGTTACCATGGAGAAATATGCAAGTTAGCATTTATACACAGAAGTGAAATTTATGCTGCATAGATAATAGCCTAAATTTAGCATGACTTAAGTTTACCACTTCCTTAAGAAAAAAGATATACATGTTTTATTATTATACTATCACACTATCAAGAAGTTAATTTCTTTAAAATATTTTAAGATTTAAAAGTCAAATTTTGTTGTCCTGAAATGAACACTCTTTTCTCTCTTTTTTTTTTCTTTTTTTTTTTTTTTTTTTCCTTGAGCTCTAGTTTGAATTTTTTTTTCCCCCCTTGGATTTTTTGGTTGATTTCTCAAGTTTGAGTTTTAGATGAGTTCAGAGCATGGTGTGGAGCTGGTTTTTATCTGTGCGACTGGTGCGCAGCAGTTCAGTGAGGGACTTACCAGGAGGGAAATCTGTTTTGTACAATTTATTGAGGCATTTCAGCAGTTTGACCCAGAGTTTATCAGAATGGAGATTTCTGTTACTGAACTAAAACAATGCTGGGAGAGGGAAGAAAGTGTATGAGAAATCATAACATTGTGTTTTAGAGAATAGAGCCTGTCCTGGCTCAGCCAAGCCTCGTGAGCAAGTGGAGATGTTGAGTGTCTTTGGCTGACCTGGAGAGCTTGTTTCTCTCACCCAGATGCCCTTTCCTAATTTTACTTTTTTTTTTTTCACTTGTTTTTAAGTTTAACAGTCCTGTCTGTAGGACCTCGCGGCGGAGCTAAGTTTTCAAGGACAAATGTTGTAAGAGTAGCATGATCCAACAGGAGGTCCCCCAGCACACCGAGTGCAGCAGATCCCTTTCAACACCAGCTGTTCTCACAGATATAGATTGCTGCAGTGAAATTTTCTTAATATAATTCAGGAAGCTCTAGAGAATTCTCCAAAACAACTGTGCCAACAAGGAAAATGTTGAATTTTTCATCAGCTGCCCAACGCTGAGAGTTAGTGGGCAATCCGTTCATTCATGACCAGATGTTCAGTGTAGTAATGCTCTGCAGTTAACTTGAACCTTGTGGCCTGTTTTCTGGCGCTTGCAAGGACATTGGCAGCAGCCTGGCACCGGAGGATTGCGGCCTGAGAAGGTGCAAGATCCGCCTGTGTGTCCGTGGCCGCCTGGTTTTCCACCAGTGACCAGACAAGGTAGGGAGTGATGGAGGAGGGAGAGGCTGCAGCATCAATCATCGCAGGGGCCTGGCGAGAAGCATCTTTATTTTGCAGCTCTGTTATCAGAGGAGGGCTGACCAATTTTTATCTTTCCGTCTTCGAAAGGAAAGATTAGCTTTTTCTTTCTGTGTGCAGGGGGGTTAATGCTTAATGTTGTGTGTCATAACTTTGGTTTCTTACCCTTTTTTTTTTTGTGGCAAAATGATCAGAAGGCAGGTGACTGGGAACTTTACACAGCTGTGTGGGTGCACTGAGGTGGGTAAGGTCAGGGTGGTGGTAACTCCACCTCAGCCCCATCTTGAACTCAGCTGAAGGAAGAGAGTTGACTCCTAAGTAGACTCGGCCGCTCGCTCAATCTCATGGTTTCTTTCATAAAGATGCATTTATGCCTTATGCCATTTCAGTGTGTTGTGTTAGGCACTAGTACACAGAAAAAAATAGTATTGAGTAGGAGTTCTGGAATAAACGGTGTGATTTTCTACTTTGAAAAGGATTCTTCCTTTAAATGATTAACTGTGTTTGATTCTGGGTATGCCAGCTGGCTAGAAGAGGGAAGGCAGGATTTGATACTGTTTAGTTTTTTCTTAGATGTTACAAGAATCTTAATTCCTTCCTTCATTGTATTTCAAAATAATATAACTATTGATTTCAAAGTGGAACTGTCGATGAAACTGCTATTATCTTACGCTGTCACAATAGCCGCACTTTCTCAGGTTCCTTTGATGAGCAAGGGGAAAAATCCCTTTTCTTTAAATGCAGTAGTTCGGGCTTTCAACTTTCAGGCATACTCTCGAGGAGGGAAAAATCTCTCCTAGGCATGTTTTTGAAAATGATAGCCCTTCTAACAGGGCGTGCAGCAGCCTGAGCAGATGGGGAGGCAGTACCCCCACTTGCCCCAAGGAAGCAGTTGTTGCCCAGCCCCACGAGCACTGGGGTGAGGAACTGCACGCCCGCCTTGCGTAACGGTAGCGTGACCGTCGCCGGCCGGGGCAGGACACCCGTCCAACTGTCATCTGTGCTCGAGCAGAGCCCTCCCAGCAATGATGTTTGCTTTGGCACGGCTTTCTGGCTCTAATTTGTCAAGTTGCGCTGAAACCCTCCCTCTGCATTTCCTGCTCAGGGAGAGGAACCTTGTTGCATATTGTGTTCAGCCCTGGAAATTTATCTTTATTGTGCTCATGAAGTTGAGCTTGACCTGTCCTCTGAAAGGGCAGGGGAAAGTTTTGCAAACAAGTTTGTCCACTTAGAAACAGCAGCAAGAAAATGCCCTAAACCATAAACTGGTGGAATAAAATGAGGGTAAATAAAAATAAAAGTTAATTTCTCTCTTGTTTTTTTTGTTGGTTTGTTTTGTTTTTTTAAAGGAAGGATGGGGGAATAATAGCCTTGTTTTCATTGATGAGAACTTGCTGATAGAAAAATGAGAACAAGTTTACAGTAGCTTTGACATTAGTTACCTTTATTCAGCATGCTCCAGCTGCATTGAGCCCTCAGGAAGCCTTCACCATGCACACAGTTTGTTCTTGGGTGTGAAAGCAAACAGTATTTGAGTTGGCAGTAACTTCCCTTTTAGAGAAGTTTGCTGCCTCGGCAAGAAACCGCAGTGTGAGCTTTCTGCTGTTGAATGTTTCCACTGGCAGGATGGCCTTTTTCCACATTTCCTTGGTTTAAGGAAACAGATTTTGAACTTTTTTTTTTTTTTGAGACAAAATGCCAACATTTAACAGCTGGAGTTAGCATATAATTTATGGGTTTCACTTTTATGCTCTTTCAGTATATAAAAATTAAAAATCTGCAATTATTCTGAAGTTATGCGAGTTATTGCAGAAAAGTGATTAAAAAGTTGAACCTCTGTTATGAGGATTTCAATAAAAGTCATTGTTATCTAAACAGTTATTTTTAATTACTCTCTTTAATGACTTGTAATTGTTATAGTTCACTTCTGTTATTACACTTACCATATAGGTGATATTCAAGGAAGTCTTTTGTTTCCCCCCTTTGATTAACAAGGAGGAGTTTGTGCAGTTGAAGCACTTTATATATTTAGTTTTTTAATTATTCTTGCATGAGAGCTTGTTAATCTTCCCTCTCCTATGAGAGTCTTCCCACTGTGGCGGCTTCTTTTGGAATATTGATGCAGGTAGAGCAGGCAGAGGCTTCCAAGCTGCACCTTGCCAAGTTGCTACTCGCTAGCAAGAAGGACTCTTAAATCTGGCAATAAAGATATCCAGATGCTGAACGGACCCCGATTCACCTCCATTTGCTCCCTTTTGGGATGGCCTCTTCTTCCAAGCTGAAATTTGGTGCATGCTGCTCAAACTTTGAAATGCCTCGTATTGGCTACAAATTTCAGATCCCAAACTCAGCAGCTAGAATTAGAAACAGATTAGATGCAGGAAATTAATGCAGCCAGCCAATAAATTATGGAGCAACAGCCGCTGTAAGTGCGGTGGTATTTGTGTTCTGTCAGTTCGGGGATGCTCGTTGTGTTTTGCTGAGCATCACTCAGCTCACATCTGTATAAACACTGGGAACACAGCACAGATCTTTAAAAAGCAGATCAGCCCAAAGAAGGCTTCGCTGGAGGAGTTTCCCTGGTTTCGCAAGATGGAAAAGAAAGGAGGGGGAAGGAGAGGAGAGGCTGGAAAGTAAATATATTATGTACAATGCTGTTCATATTAAAATCACTTAATTTGTATTTTAGATTTAGGAGCAAAAACATGTTGTAATGATGAACAGCAGTGTTTGAGAAATGTATATTTTTTTATTTTGCCAGACAGTGGCTATTTGTCATTTTTATCTGTGTGACTTGTAGACTTGATTGGATTTATTATGTATGCTGCATGTTTATGGCGCTTTTATTGTACGCTGTTAATTTGTTGTAACTGCTGCCACTTTCTTGCCAAGGACCCCTTGAAAGCAAGTATGTGTCAACAGTTACCTTCCAGTTTAATAAACTTAACGCTATTTCTCAAGTTTGGTTGTTCCGTGTTCATGGGGAGCTTTTGACTCTGTTGTAGCTGTAGAAAGTTGCTGGAACACAGGCTGAGTCCTGCAGCATGTGTGTTTGTAGGTAAAGCACTGTCTTTCATTATCTTTTTTGGGGGTTTATCTGTATTGTAAATTAATAACGCAGCACCAGCCTATGGATACGGTTACTTTAGTTTATGGCAAGGAAAGTAAAAGTAAAAGGAAAAACTCTCTAGCTTATTTGAAGTAAACAGGTCAATCGGCTTTTAAAATCAAATATAAAATGTCTTTTAAATATGATGCTAATAGTGAAAAATGAGATGATACCTTTTTATGTTTTTGAAGCCTGGAAGCATTGATAAATTATCCAAACAGGATTAGAGCGTAGTTATGGGTAATAAAACTGAATGTATTTATATGATAAGGATTAAACAAGATGAGACTTCATTTTTCGGGAAAGATGCAAGGACAAAAATAATCCTAAGAAAAAATAATGTGCCATGGATATATATTTAAGGCACAACTGGAGGTAGAATTAAAACGATGGATTAAAGGTGCTTTGTGGTAAAATAATGGCCAAAGTTGATACATTTCATTTTCATTCTGTTTAATTTATTGGAGTTTATTGCTTGTCGATGAATCTCACTGATGATGCCAATTCTATGAGGTCAGCTATGTTATTAACTCTCTTGATAACGAGGTGTAAACATGCTCTGGAGAAGGAGCAAGGGTCGTTCAAATGGATGGAAACTGCTGGGTTTTGTTTACTGTGAGGGTGTGGTTCTCCAGCCCATGATAGAGAGGGATGGGTGCTGTGTAACACTCAAAAAGGATGCTCTTTGGGAGGCAGGAGATCCTTCTGGCTTTGAGAGTGCTTTTTGTGGAACATTGTGACTTGGTGGTATCAGGTTTGCAAGATGGCTGAATTTTAACGTCTGTGAAAGTCCTTTTAAACCAGAATAAGTCACACGGGAACACAGCACAGTCAGTGTGTGCGGCCACAGCGTCTCTTCAAACCTGCAGATTGTATCTTGTCCTGCAAGAGCCCTGCATCAAAATCCTCCTTCCTGGAAAGGTCATGCAAGTTTTGCTTTTGGCATTGATAAAACCTGACTGTTTTCACTCTTCATGTCTAAAGGCTGGCTTGCTCAACAGCACCTTACAAGGCAAACCCAGAGTTTGCTCAACTCGTCTCATTGGTATGAACTGGGTTCCGTGGGCTCTGCCCCTATTTTGTCTCAGATTATTGTATTCCCCTCCCGTTCCACCTTGCCCATCACCATGTGCATATTTCATATTGTAATGGTTGCCCATATGCGTGCTTGGAAATAGCACCTGCTTTTTCCAGAGTCACAGTACTACCCAGGGAGATACCTGATTTGTAATCCTGGTTATATTAAAAGCCAATGTAATACTGATGGGCCATAGAGTGCAGATTCAGAAAGAGAAAAACCCCTCACTGAGTGATTTGATTCGCATTAAAACAATCCCATATTGCTAATAAGTGCATTTGCGCTGGTGTGCGCGTGTGTGTGCACACATGCCCTCTGTCTTACTTTGACTGAGTTCTCTGCACTCATATATGAAGGGTGGAATTCCACCCATGACAATGTAGAAAACACTGTTTTCCTCCTTTCTTGCTTTTTTTTTGGTCACATTTCCTTTATGCAATAGTTGTGAGTTCAGTAATGACAGGCACTCTAGTTGGGCACTATTCACTCTGTGTTCTGCATTTATCATATGGCAGAGATCCTTTGGTGTGCTCTGATGAATCAGCGTGCAGACAGAAACACAAAGCATTGACTAAACAGATTACCAGGAATAGTTTATTTAAAGAGGGGATGTTCCTGGTAGGATGAGAGGATCTGAATCTGCTCAGCTTTAACATGTAGGGCTGTAACGTCTCCCTCGCTGCCCCCTCTGCCAGGAAAGTTGGGGCTGACTTTGTACTTTGCTGGTGTCTGTTGCAGTAGAAAAAAGTACTTATAAAATACTGTGATTGCTTCCCCAATCCAGCTATATTTTTTATGTAGGTGACTTGATACGTACCTGGCTTCTTCCACATTTAATTCCATGATATATGTGGGCAGGAATGTACTTTTCAAGTCTTTAGGAACATGACTTCTATAGGGTCTGACGTGGGGCCCGTTGCATGGAGGGAATTGAAGCACCGCCTTGCACTTGGTGAGCTAGTGGTCAACCTTGCACTGTCTAAAATAGCTTTTTGCTGTTGGGTTTGGGCTGTGAATCCATGAAGGGATGATTCCCCATACTGAGCTCCATCTGGGCATCCAGGTCTCCGTGCCTGGGTGGGTGGGTGCCTGCTCATGGCAAGCATCTCTCCATTCCCCTGGTGCCAGACCCTGCCAGGGACTAATTCTCTGCTCCATGAGATGTTGCCCTGCCAAACCCAACCCACCCAGGACAGATAAACTGAGAAAACAGGTCTCATGTGAAACATACAAGTAACAAACATTGTTTGTTTAGTGCTTCCCCACCCTCATGCTTAATTGTATAAATTAAATGTCGCGTCAGTCTGCCTGAGGTGTTGGCATCCTATTCAAATTTCAATTACCACCATTAAAGTGTATTTACGCAGTGCACGAATATAGGGAGAACATATTTATAGCAATCTTTTATTGCTGGTTACGTCCTAAAAAAATAACACTGAAATGCTGAATTGCTAAGTTTAAGCAAGTTTTAAGTTGAAGGAAAATTTCTTTTCTCCCACAGTACAAGTCCTAGATGAAACAAACAGCGATGAATTGTATCGCTGCTCAGCTCATGTCTGTGTGACTGTACAGCAGTAATAATATATTGTTACTGGAACCACCTAAATAATTAATTGTAAGAAAACAACATAGTTAAGGCTCAGGAGGGGAGCAAAGGGGAGAGGTGCAAGACTGAATTTTCTCACTGCCTGAAAACAACATTTGCAAGGCTCTCTTTAGCTACTGCTAGGAAGAATATAATTGAACAGAAGCTGAAATTATACTTCTGAAAGAATAAGATTTTCTGTATATCAAACATTTCATACAGTAAAACAATGCTATACCTGATGAATAATTAAAGTATGGAAGAAAAACATCTCTCTATGTGTAACTTAATTATATGTGTGAAGCGTTTTTACCCTTATGAAAAAAATGTAAGGAATGACTTTTGTTTTCATCTCTGTTCATTATATGAGAGGTTCTTTCTGTAAAATATAAAGTGTTGCAGAGCTCTGTGAACTTCTCAGTGGCTTTCCAAGATTGTCCTACATGACCCTTAAAGTGTTGGTGATAGATTCAAGTGTGGTGGCATTTTCAGGGTGGATTTTTTTTTTTGTCTAAAGCAATGGGTAAAAATATGTAAGAAGAGGAGAGAGTGCAAATGGTAGCACTGCTTCCTTGTGTATACAAAACAGTGTTTGTGAGAAAGAGAATTAAGAGTTCAGTATTTCAATAATGAGAAAATAGTGTTAATTTATAGATGCATGTGAGTGCGTATGAACTTTTAGATAAAGCTGCAGCCACTCTAAAGTATTATTTGCTTTCTTACTCTATTAAGTGAACATGATTTGATTAAGTTTTTCTAAATATTGCTAAGACAGATGCTTTTCCAACTTACACCTTCAAGCCATTTTGCACCCACCATCCAACAAACTCATGATGTTCTTGAGGGTCTTGCACCACCAGTGCGAATACATCTGGACCAGAGATACTGACATTATCTCCAGCAACCTGGACTTCAGTTTACTCCAAGTGACCAGTATGTTTGTGTTGGGCAGTTGTAGGGAGCTCAGGTTCCCCAGCATGGTGATTTTACAGGTGTTGTGCAGTTATTGGGTGTTTCTTTCTCACACAAGAGAAATACCAGCTGGGAAGGGTCTTTAAACTCATCCAATTTCAGCCGTTAGTTGTGCTCCTGTCTCCAGTGCTGCTGCACCTGGATGGCTTTCCCTCTCCAAGTAAGAGGTTGGCAGCTGCTCTGTTCAAGACTTTGTAGCCTGTTGAATCATTCAAGTGTGTGTCCCCCACAGAAGGCACTCTTTTTCTTTCCTTACTCTTTTTTTTTTTTTTCCTCAGTGCAGTCAAATGTCTGGTTTTGTTTCTCACCTCCACATAATAAAATCAAAACTATTAGTAATAGAAGAACCTGTAGAAAGGAGAGGTTTTTCTCCCATCTGCTACTTCATGCTTGGGTGTGAAAGGAGTGAGGATTGTGTTTCTCCTGGCAGGCGTCTTGCTGGCATCTTGGATGTGGCGAGGCTGGGGAAGGTGCACGAGGGCGAGGGGGGGCACCCTGAATGTGTCTTGGTCACATTAATGAAACCCATGGTGACGTCCATTGTTTTGCTGGGCAGGGAGGTCTGTCTGTGTCACAAGCTGCACCCAGGAGCTGGGTCACGAGCCATTCAAGTATACCATAAACAAGTATTCTCTTGTGAAATGGATAAGGAAACTGCTGGAAAAACATCCTTGTGGATTATTTTTAACCCAGTCTCTCAGGAGTGTGTATGTCCCAATGTGAGCCTCGTCCCCTGTAGCAGAGGAATGAGATGAAGTGAGTTGCATCTGGTTAATTAATGTTCTCCTGAGGGTTTCTTTGGGGGCCTTCTTTCTCTGAAAGTACTTTTCTAAATTACTGTGAATTAAGGGTGGGAGGAGATTTGATTAGCTTGGATACTCCTTGGTAGTCATCATGAAAGCCTTCATTTTTCTTTGGGAGGATTTAACAGTTTTCCTGGTGTATGTAATGGGTACTGCCATGGAAATACCTCTAGTGCAGAGACAGAGCTACTTAAAAATACCTTCAGCCAGCAGGTCCTTGCTGCATTTGCAAGGGTTCCTTTGGCAATGAAGATGACTTCAGAAAAATATATTTTTTCTTCTTAAAAGGTTACTAAGGATACTGTCCCTAAAATAAGGATAGGAAACTCTTAAATATGGCATCACAGATTGGATACCTTTGCTTCTAAATCACTTGTGTTTGATATGTGGGTGCTTGTGTTGTTTTCTCATTCTTTGTTAGTCTGTCTGTGCAAACAGATGTACATTGTCTTCAGGATTATTTCAAACCATAAACTATTTAAGACATTCTAATGTGAAAACAGCAGTGTTAGAAATCCAAGCTGGAAGCAGGTGCTAATCCTGCTGCTTGATAACTCAGGAAAGGTTTGGGTGTAACCAGTGAAGGTTTTTTGTTTGGTTTTGGGCATTTCAGTCAAGAATGTATTTTTATTTTCTATAGACTGAAGTACATGATTTGAATATATTCTGTACTTTTGAGTATTTTTTGCTATTTAATGCTAATAATATTTACGATATTTACTTTGTTCCTGTTAGGTTGTCTTTAGCTTTGTAAATGCGTCTTTGACTTCTCCTGTACGTCATTGCATGCTCAGTTGGCTTCATGTAGAGGCAAAGTCATCAGAGCATTGAAAATGATTGAAAATTTCTGAGCATCTCAGTGATGCTGTTGGTTTTCATTTTCCAAGAGTAGTGCAACCCTTCATTGCAGGTTGATATGCCTGACATGTTAGAGGGGAATTTTTGAAAAGAAAACAGTTTTCAAGGATATTTTATTCTCGAGCTGTAAGCAAACGTTGACATCAAAGTCTCAGGCATTTCTAGCTGAGGTGTTAAAGATACCTACATAGTTCTCTACTGCTCCTGCAAGATGCTGCCAATTTTATTAGAGTTCTCTGGTCTTGCTATTTGAGGAGGAGCATGGTTGAAGATGAAGGTCAGTCTCTATACTTTTCAGATAACAGAATGTGCACCATTGAGAGTTTTCCACCCCTTTCTTCTTTTTATGAGCAGAACAGCTTTGCTAAGCAGACACGTGTTTTAATGATAGCAAACTACATTTACACATTGTACAGTGGTATTTTGCTACATTAATTGCCTTGTCAAATGTAATAGGTAATTACCACATCAAATCACCTTTATATGTTACATGGAGGCATAACTTGCTAAATTATTTAAAAAAACAAACAAACAAAATCCCAGAAGCCCAAGGGCAACATCACCACAAACCTGTCTGTTTCTCTTCTGAAATAACCCACTGATGTATGTGAAGGCAGGAGCCTCACTAACCTCAGCCAGCGTTGGCTTTGGGGTATGGCAGAGGCTGCTCTGTGTCCCCCAACACCATGCATGTCCCTTCTCTGATTTTAAATAAAATCCTTTGATTTCATTTTATCTGGTGTTTTATTCCTAGCCTGAATCTGGTCTTTTGAGTGGATCCATGAACAGATTTGTGCCCAGTCTAGGCTGTGCTGGAAGGAGCATTTCTCCCATGTGACCAGCAGCAGTACACAGAGGAAGAAAATTAATAAATTTTGGTTATGCTTTCCTCTCTGATAGCTACCTAAATGGCATTTCTGGTGAAACTCTGCAACAAATGTGTGAAACTAGTTAGTGCATTAATGTGCAGAGAGCACATGCCACAGAGGTACCCACAGGGACCAGGAGCTGAGTGATACAGGTCCTTGTCTTGTCTTACCATAGCAGAAAATGGTTGTGGGGGAAAGGCTGCTTTGAAGTATAATTGTGAGTAGAGACCAACCCGTAAAGCTCAGGTAGCAGGTTGCTTTGATGATAAGTACTATTGCTTTAGATGCTCCTTATTTTGCCTTTTTTGGGATCTACTTGGTGTCCTCAAGGGTTATGGCAGAGGCTGCTTGGTGCGCTATGTAGCTCTGGGAAAAAAAAAAGAGCAGAGGGGTTCTCTCAGGGAAGGGACACCGTCTTGTATATTGATATTTTGTGTCTTTTTTAAAATATGTTTGGTGTCTTTTGTCCAGTGGTGAAAGAACGATGAAAAGAGGTGGCAAATGCTGCTGTTTGTACTTTCATAAACATTACGGGCACCTAGAAAAGACTCCAATTACCAATTTTTGGAAGACGAATTCATTTATTTTGAAAACTGTGTGAATATGCTACTATGTAACTATAACTATCTATCAATCTTGCCTATCTGTATATATATGTAACTATACGTAACTATTATTCAGCCTTGAGGAGACTGAGGCGAGCCTTCATTGTGATCTTCAGCATCCTATGAGGAGAAGCTAAGGGGCAGGTACTGCATCTCTTCATTCTTGTGACCAGTAGCAGGACTTGAGGAAATGGCGTGAAGCTGTCGGGGAGGTTTAGGCTGGGTATCAGGAAAAACGCTTTTCACCCAGAGGGTGGCTGATCACTGGAACCGGTCATAGCATCGAGGCTGTCTGAGTTAAAGAAAGATTTAAACAATGCTGTCAGGCACATGGTGGGATTCTTGGGGTCTTCTCCAAAAGGCCAGGACTTGGGCTCAATGACTGTGATGCATCAGCATATTCTGTGATTCCAATAATGGCTCCCTGGCAGGAACTGAAACTGATTTATGGAGACACGCTTCCGTCTCAGTGACGTGGCCTCCTGCAAGCTGGTGAGCCCTTGAGGCTTCTGGCCCTCCTTTTTCGTGGTCGCCGTGGTCCCCCAGGTGAAGGATCACTTCCCCTGACAGAATTAGGAGGGCCTGGGCACAGCCTCTCTGGTTCCTCCTGGGACTCTTGTTGTTCCACATGGATGGTAGTGGAAGCAGAGGGATGACCCCCACCAATGGTACTAGATGAGGTGCTAGGCATCTCATCCACACTGGATCTTGCTGGACCAGGGGTAAGAGATGAGGAGCTGTCCTCCTGCCCTGGGGCACCATGGGTGTCCCACTGGCGTGGCAGGTGACGGTCTTCCCTGCGACACTGCTCGGGGACACGTGCATGCTGGGCCCTGGGTGTCGCTGTTTCAAACAGCATCTCCATGCTCTGACAGAACCACGAGAACAGGGTCTGTTGGATTGCTGAGTTGGTGGAGAAACAGCTCATCCAGTTCGGGAGCTTGAAGCCGCCCACGAAATCCTGGACATCTCCTGCTGTCCCCCCCCATTGATGTGCTCCAGGGCGATGGGGGTTGGGAACATCTGGCTCTCCGTGAGCACTTGCCGGGAGGACAGCTGGTGGTGTCACGGGTGGAATGATGACTTGCTCCTCAAAATCATCATCTGCCCGCACTGAGTGCAGGATGGAGGTCATCGTCCCCTTGCACAAGGGGCACTGGGTTTTGTTGTCGGCCCCCTGCACGATGCAGGCATAGCAGAAGCAATGCAGGCACGGCATCAGAAAGCTGGGCTCCTGCCAGCTGCCCAGACAGATGGGACAGCGGTCCTCCACCTCTGTGTCCGTGCTGCCCCTGTGCTGCGGTGGGCTGGGGGGAGCTTGGGAGGATGAGCCACTCCCCCTTGCTTCTTCTGCAGCAGTGCCTTCCATGCTGGGGAAGGGCAAGAGACACAACGGTCACTGATGGGCCCAGGGAAGGGAGGAAGAGATACCCAGGTCTCTCAGGACAGAAACCCTCCCAGCTCCCCAGCATGAGGTGTCTCTGTCCAGCTCACCTCTGCTGCTGTGAGCGCGCCTTCCTCAAGCCCCGCCTGCCTGAACCTGGCATGGCCGGGGAATGGCCTTCAGTGGCTCTGGAGTGAATGACTGAGTGCTGTGACCAACTCTCAGCTCACTGCCAGCTCCAAGGCCTGGCACTCCGCACCTCGCGTCCTGCTCGGCTGGAGTCTGTGCACAGGTATGAGCAGTCAGGGCAGGTGACAACGCAAGCATCCCTTGGAGACGCCTCGTTCCATCCCTTGGTGACCATGGAACCCATTGCTTCGGTTCTTAGCAACACGAGAACCCGTTGCTCGGGGCTGATGTCACCCTGGGCCGTCCCTGCCATGGCGCTGCCTGGCAGCTCTGTGGGCCCAGCACGTGTCTGGGGTTGCCCCTGCCCACCCCATCCCCATCCCCTGTCTCGTGCTCGGCAGCGGTGTTTCCCACCAGGCCCCCAGGCCTCGGCCATGTCTGCCCAGGCCTGTCAGGTTGCTCTGGCTGTGTCAGATGTCTCTGGGCATGCACGGCCAGAGGGTTCACTTGGTAACACCTCGTGCTGCCCTTGGAGCTCTGTCGCTGCAGGCCAGCCTTTTGGGCTGCTGCTTTTGCTGGTATCTCTTTGTCTTACACACTTCACATGCTTTAGTTCTTTTTCTCTGTGATATCTCTGCTGGATTTCACCAGTGATTTCCAGTTCCCTTCTCTCTGGCTTGCTTGTTCAGATAAAGCAAGCCTTCCTGCTCTTTCACTTACTGCCACCTTGCACTTGTACCTTGTGTCCTTCCTTAGGCCGTGAGCCTGCAGTCAGGGCCTGCAAAGATGAGCGGAGGGTTGGGAATCATTGCTGGTTGTTTGGATCAGTGCAGTGAAGCCATTCCTGATTTTATTTTACCTGGTGGTTTATTCTTAGCTTGAAGCTGGTCTTTTGAGTGAATCTTTGAGCAGATTTGTGCCCAGCCTAGGCCATGCTGGAGGGAGCAGTTTTTCTGTGTGACTAACCACAGTACACAGAGGAAGAAAAATAATAACTTTTGGTTATTCTTTTACATCTGATAGCTACCTAAGTGACATTTCTGATAAAGGTCTGCAATAGATTTGTGAAACTAGCTTAGTGTTTTAATGAGCAGAGAGTATGTGCCACAGTGGTAGCCACAGGGATCAGGAGCTGAGTGATGCAGGTCCTCGTCTTGCTGCAGCAGCAAAGTGAGGTGAGGGAAAGATTGCTTCGAAGTGCAGTTGTGAGTAGACAGACGCGAAGGACTAGTGGGAACTGTGTGAGAGGATTCTTCCCAAACCACAAGTGTACTTGTATCTTGATTAACTATGGTCCTGACATTGCTTTTAGCAAGCCACACAACTTCACCAGTTCTAAAGACCTGAGTGAGTTCTAAGTCTGTTCCCATGTGTTTCATAAAGCTCAGTTAGCAGATTGCTTTGCAGAAAACTTCTGGAACTTTATATCGTCCTCCCTTTGTCTTCTTTGGAACCTGTGGAGGGTCTTTAAGGAAGGTTGGTGGGGCAAACTAGCCCCTGCCCATGGCCCAGGGAGCAAAACTATAGTGATCCAGCCATCTCTCGTGGAAACTTTGGCAGATCATCAGGATCAGGAAGTTTGTGATCTGAATCTATATCGAGAGCTGCTCCTCATCCTGACAGAGGGTGAGCCTCTCCTCTGTTCGTGCTCTCGTGGGGAATGGCATCCTTTTTGCCTCACCTACCTCTGAGTCATTCTCAGAGGCAGAGATGGCAGGGAAAGGAGGGAACTGCCTCACTGTTGCTCCTGGGTGCCCAGGTTGGCCTGCTACCCTCACCACAGCTTCTCTCTAGCCTCAGGTGAACCCCAGCTGTCTGCAGCGGGACACCCTGAGATTGCAGGGCTGCTGCCACCCTCCAGTGCAGAGCTGGGGGGCAGCAAGAGAGCTCCTGCCTCCATCTCTGAAATTTTTTTTTTTTCTTTAGTGGTTGCTACTTCCTCTTGCCCAAGATTTCTTAGCCAGCTCTCAGGGAGAACTTGCCTTAAACGGGAAGTGTAACCAAATCCATTGCAAATTAGCAGTTAAACTGACAGAAGGACGTTGGAGTTTTTAGTTGTTGCGTTTTAAAGTTGGCCAAGTCATGCTGTGGATATAAAAGGATTGTTCTTCACACTCTGGCATGCTGGGCGAGGAGGCTACTGTGGTGTGTCCACACAACGTGGCTGAACGTGGCATAATCTGGTTTGAAATAAACTTGATGACTTTCTTCTCCTCTGTCTGAATTAATATTGGGGGTTTATGAGAACAGAGAGCAAAATGCATCATGTCCTCATTTTTCCGACAGCTGACACATAGAGATGCTGTTGTTTAGGAGAAGGCCACTCACCAATCCATCCCCAGCCATGTGGAAAATGTTAGCGGTGCTGTATCTTGGATACAGTACCTCTATTTTCCAAAGAGATGAACACTGTTACGTGTATCTTTCTGCAGGAGCTGAGCCTCCGTTTAGGATTCTGAGATCTCTTTTTCTGATCTTTTCTTTCCTGCTGAGTGCTGACTGAGGTATTTCTGGGGTAGGTGCCAGGGTTGTTCTCTCACTAATGATTCATGTGCCCTTCGCATGTTGCGCTGCAAAATGACATGTAACAGCGTGTACCCAGTATTTACGTTACATTGGCTTGGCTCTCCAAACATGTACTTTTGCTTTCATCTCAGAAGTTGTGCCGCTCCAATAGATTCGTGGCGCTGCCGTTGGTAGAAGTTATTTGAACGTTAATTTTTGGAGTATTTGGGGCCACCAGTGAAGTGCCCAGTGCTTTTCTGTGTCACGGTTTCTAAAGATGGCACGTGATGCTGGTGGATCTGTGGTGCTCTGCAAAGGGACCCTGCTGCTTAGCACATGGCACTGTCGGGCACTTGGCTCTGAGCTCTGATGCTGCACAGTAGCTCCTTTGCTATTCCTACCCTGTCAAAGAGGGGTGATGAACCATAATGCAAGAACTAGGTATCAGACTCCATGCAAATAAAACCCCTCCTAAATACAGATCTTAGTGCAAGTCAGCAGTGAGCAGCCAGGAGGCCACAGGTGGGGGTTGTAGAGCCCTGGCTGGGGTTCAGCCCTGAGCTGCTCAGCTCTGTGCCAGGGATCCCTCTCAACCACAGATTGCCCAATATGCTCCTAATAGAGTTGTGGCTTTTCCAGAGTAGATACGGCATGTGAAGGGAGACCACTGATTTAATTCCTGGAGACCACTAGAGAGCCATTAGCTGGTAATGGCTTTCAGACTGTCCTGGGGTGGTGGTGGAGCGCGTCTCCCTCACCTTTGTGCGTAACACTTTCGAGTTTATAACGCTTTTCTAAATGACTCAGTAGCGTGTGCTAGGCTTTGGGTGGCCCGCTTGAAACGCTCTTAGAAGGGTTTGCTTTTCAGAAAGAGCTAAGTGTTATCCTTAGAAATTCAGGCTCTTTTACAGGGTAGTAATGCATCTTCAGTCTGTGTGTTTAACATACGACATGTGCCGGTCGGTCCATTGGCCTCTTCCAGGATTGCAATTCTGCATTGCTGCATGGCTGCAGAGGCATTAGAAAAGTATGGAACTGGAAATATGGTATAGATAGCAGTCGAAGTACACTCCATAGCTATGCTAGATCAGGACATAAAGCGAGGAATGAAGGTTGATTCTGGAAAGCACCAGTCAGCTTTTCTTACTCCTTATGTTTTTACATCCAGATCATTCCGATATATGTAAAGTCTTCATGAAATTTTAGAGTTCATAGTGAGGAATCAGTTCTAACAATATAATCTAGGAAAAAGAGACACTTTTCTTGTTAACCTGTGATTTGTCTAGGACAAGTTTCTGTTCTAGAAAATTTCTTTCTCCTAGGAGAAAGAAAATACCTTCAGAGCCTCCCTTTGTCCACAAAATTTATGTCCTGAGTGATCCAGACAGTAAAACTCCATGAAGATCTATATGTTATTTGAGAAGTACTATTAAAAATTAATCCAATTTTCTATTCTTCTGGTGTAAATAAATGACAAAAAAACCCAGCTTGAAACCACAATGGCCACTTTCTGAGTTTTATGCAGAATAAAAGGCTGTTTATCCTTTCTGCTTTACTTTAAGCCATGGTTTTACTATTCAAGAAACAAATTCTAATCAGCCACCGTATCAGACAAATGGGAGCTTTAGTGAGAGGTTCGTATGTGGGGAGGGAGCACTAAGATTCTCATTATAGTGTATGTCTGAATAATTAGTAGGACCACTCTGCACTTTTTTTTGGCAATAAGAAGAAACTCTCCTTTCAGTGCAGCGACAGACTGACAGGAGCATCGAGCAGTGCAGTCATTAGTGTGTGTCTGCCATCAATGTCATGTTACGGTGTCAAATTAGTTAGTGCCCCCTCCGGAGCCAAGCTGGACCTGCAAATTATCCTCCTACATCCCAGGAAACCGTGTTTGCTAAACCTCAGATCAAATGGGAACAAATGATTAACATGGCTCATAAATTAACTACTTTACAGGCTTATAACTTTTTACAAGTAGATAATAAAGACAGAATTTTTAGGACTCTGTTGTGTTTACTTCAAAGCTGTGATGTATTCTGGTTTTGGTTTTTTTTTCTTTGCCTATTTGTTGTAGATAGGTTTGCTTTTCTCTTAGGGGATAAAAAAAATTGTATACAGCCAAGGAAATAATGTTTAGAAAATCTAGTGTCCTAAAGGAAGCAAATGTAAATCCACTGAAAACAATATAATTAAGTTTGTTATCTCATTGCCCGATAAGTCGCTGACAATAGTCTTTCTTCTTGTAGTGGCAGTTGTTCGTTAATGAGTTCACCAATTAAGTTTGAAAGATTACAGCCTTTGCCAAGAGGATTTATCTGTTTAAAAGCATTATATTTTTTGTGATACATTCTTACCATATTGTAAGCCTCTTTGTTAAAGAGGTATAAGACTACCTCTTAAACACATTAAATCCTATTACAGGCCCAAAAATAATTTTACAATCTGTTTACACATTAGCATCTACAAAACTGTAACAAATCTGTCCAGAGATGTCTGTTTTGAGAATGGGATGCTAACAGATAGTGCACTCTCTTGAAGCTGGATTGCCCTTGTGAAACGAGTGCTTTTTTGCTGCAGAATAATTGTTTTATAATGATTTATGACTATGCAAATAATATTCTTTTTATATCTCCCCCTTTTTAAATCTCTCCTCAGCTGCGTTTTTTAACCAATGCAGAAATAGTAATGAATTTTTAGTGCTCTTTTACAGCTTTTGAATCTAAAATAAACTGAAAAGAGTAAGTTTTGTACTTTCTATATATTAAAGTCTTGTTCCCCCACATGCAAGCTACTGTTACCTTTCTTTTGTACCTTCAAGGGAGTGAGTAAGCCTTGATGTCAGAGATCAAATCAGCATTTTGGAAAGGGCCTAGCATGCAAAAACGTGCAAAATATATCTATTCATAAGAAAACGTCTGAAAATGCCAGAGGTTATGCTCAGTTTATCTGTCAGCAAGTTTAACTTAAAGTAGGTGGTAGTCAATTTAGTAAATACTTTACTAATATTGTAACTATAAAGAACCATGAGTGCAGTCTCAGCATCCTGACCTGTGCACATTTTAATGACTCTGCTAGGGAAACACGCTGTACTGCAGATTAGCAATAACATTTAAAACACGAGTAATTTCTGCAGGAGGGTCTGCTTGTGTACAGTCATAGTGAAAACAGGAGAGAAAATCGTGCTCTTTAGTTAATCCTGGGAAAGAAAACTTCTTTTTGTTGTTGCTTATATATCCAGTGCACCTGGGCACATCGTGCTCCGAGTAATACTCGTGTAGGTCTGTGGGTTTTATCAGAGATAATCCTGTGACATTATTTTTTCTGAAGTTTCAGTGCCTCTTTCCTGGGTCTTCCTCCTCTCCCTCCAGTGTGCTCATTGCAGTCCTTTACAAGCAACTGAAGGAAGAGGCAAGAGTGATTTCACACATCAGAGCTGCCCTAAAGCTCGTTCCTCTGAATTCCTTGTTGCCACACGCCTGCAGACCTGCTCCTGGCACAGAGCCCTCTCCCTCCAGCCTGGCCCATTCCCCGGTGATGCCCCAGCCTCCAGAAGCAGCAGTGCTGTAGCAGAGCCCCACGGGCAGGGTGGCAACAGCTTGGGGTTTTTTAAGCCTGATATTTCCCTGTCACTATGCCTTTCTCTGTGAAGTCAGGCCCTGGGCAATGCATTTCCTCTGGATGGTTTCCTAACCCCTCTTAGGAAACGACAAGGATATTTGCTAATATGATAAACCAGCTGGGATCTGCATCCCCAGTTCAGTCATGCCTTAATGTTTCTCATCACTTTCTTACATATAAAGTGCCTGCCGTGAGCTGGTAGCTCATAGCTGAGCAGTTAATAAATGTGATATATCCCCAAAGCATTGCACCAGATGCCCAGCAGCAGCTTTAAATCAGCAGGGCTGCCCCAGATCTGCCACTGGCAGGGGGCTCTGGTTCACATCACCTTGAAAAGCTTAAACCTGTGAGGTTCTAGAAGCAGAGTTAAAGGTGGGACTTTGTGTTTGACTAGTCACCTGATTGTGGTTTAAATATTACTTCATTGGAAATAAGACCACCCACCACCTCACACATGCTGTGTATGCTGCTGTCCTACACATGGCATTTAGGGAAATAATGAAATTATACCTGTGGGATAGTACTACTCGGTGCCTGGTTAGCAACACAAAATTACACTCCTGGTTGTGAAAAAGAAATTTGTAAATTAAATACAAATTTCCTAATTGTCGAGAAAAACATGTGAGGTTTTTTCACATCTTTGGCCGTTGTCAAAATCAAACTCATGGTACTTCTCAGAATACTGACTGCTTTCCTTTCCCCCCATCAGCACAGCTGGTACCTGGTGAGAAACACTGCTGGATGTTTCTGTGGATCTGTGATAACTGGGTTGATCTGGAGCGCAGTGGGGTTGCCTCCATCACATTGTAGCTGTTGAACTGTCCCAAGCAGCCCTCTTTAGTCTGCAATTTCTGAGGAAGCTGCTGTAGTCCCAAATCAGACTTTTTCTTCAGTTCCAGCCCCCCTTAACTTCTTGTGTCTTTTCTCCCTTCCTTACCTTCACCCAACCACATAATTGCTTTATATTGCTTTAACACGCCAATCTGTGAAACTGCTCCATTTTCTCGGTTATTGGGCTATTTTCCTTGTTCTTTTGCGGTAGAAATCCTAAGAGATTGTGCCTTTTGCACAATAGCAGATTTATGTTTAAGGAGACTGGCAGTCCTTGGAGAATGGGAAGTCTCATGTCTTTATCCTCGGATGATGATACTGAAGAGAGGATTTCTAGTACCAGTAGGCTTGGATGTAGGCATGTGAAAATGATGCCAAAAGCCTATTTGATCTAAATACATGTATTCACAAGTGTGGGGGGAAAAATGCTGATTCTGATATTGAACACTGCAGTCTGCTTTGTGTTCTAACCTAAGTGGAGCAAGCTGGCTTAAATCATCAAATATTTTTGAACTCTGCATGGAGGCGGCTGTTGTCTTACAGAGTGAAGGCAAAGCTGACATGTACTGGCATGCTCGGAGCAGACTTTATAGCACTGAATAAGGATCACATCGTATTTAAATCACAACAGGACAAACCACCCAACCTTGCCTACCCTTGGGAGAGGGAAACACCCCTGGCACTTCCTTTTGGGGTGGGAAAGCTCCCTTCCAGATACGTCCCAGGTACTGATAAGGAACTTGGAAGCTTTAGTTAAACTGAGTTAATCACGGTTGTTTTCATTTTTATGGTACATGTTGATGTGTTTGCAGTGACACCCTCTACTATTTTTTCTTTCGCACTGTTTAAAAAGAAAAACCAAGAAAACAATGTCCTGTTTGCAGTGAACAAGTGCTTGAGGGTACAGCATGGAAAATGAGTTAGAATTTCTGTCTTGGGAAAAACATATGAATTTTGTGCTGGGTTTTTGATACTGAATGATCAGGTTCTGTTTTTATTAAAGCAAAACATATATATTGTACAAGGATAAGTGTTATATTTATAAACACTTCTCTGGCTCTATGGGCTCTTGTTCCCTTTACAAAAAAACCTGTTCATGCTGCAATAAAAATACATCCATTTAGTTCTTAAGGAGAGAGTTTATGCATTTTACTCCTTGTTCACAAAGAAAGTTTTGCTTAGCAGAAACCTGCAGTTCCTTTCAAGGCAGCTGCATGAATTTACATAGAAAATAGAAACTGGCACAAAGAATAAACTCCTTAAACCTGGAAAAGTGTCTGGTGAGAATCCCTGTCCAGGGATATCTCATTCAGAGATGTTACAGTGTGAGCACTGGGTATTTTCCTCTGCTGTCCTTTTCATTTTCTTAGACCAATTCTAACTCTGTTTTTGGGAAGTTAAAGTTGCAGCACATGTTGGGACTGCAAAGCCTGCTAGTTATATCATGGTCAATTAGAATTATCAAATCATAGAATGGTTTAAGTTGGAAGCTCAACTTGTTCCAACCCCCTGCCATGGGCAAGGACACCTTCCAGGTGATCAGGTTTCTCCAAGCCCCATCCAACGTGGGCTTGAAAACTTCCAGGGATGGGGCATGATTCATCCACTTGTTTGAAAATAGCATTTCTGTGTGAACATCCATGGGCAGGGTTAAGGGAAGCTCAGTGGTGTTTCAGGTTTGATGGCTCCTGTGCTGGTGCTGGGGTGGGGAGCCCTGTGTAGAGACTCTGTCTCTGCTGGAGTGGCACAGCTCATCCAGGTAGGGGTCGGGGCTGGCTGGGACCAGCTGCTGTTTCAAAGGTGAGGGAAGGGCACATTCTGGGCTGAACCCTTTTCTCCCCGTGCTCCAGCTGTGTTTGGATGGGGCAGCAGCAAGGCTGCAGGTAGGCACAAGGGCGGTGCTTAGTGGGATCCCCATGGAGTGGGCAGGATCCGAGGTGCCTGAGCAGCCTCTGCCCAGCTCCTGATGCTGACAGTTACGCTTTTTCCAGAAAGCTGGTGGCAAACCTTCAGCTGCTGGTGAGCTTGTATGCTGCCTTCACCACTGGCTTTGGTCTGACCACAGGCATGAAGAAAATGGGCGTCGGGCATGAGCCAACGGCTGGAGGAGCCTTGGGTAATCTTTCTGAAACCATGGGCAGGGGCATGCTGCCCATGATTTGTGAGTTCCTCTGCTTTGAAAGCACCCTGAGGGTGACTGTACCTACATTAGCACAGGGAATGGGTTTTCCAAGCCAAAGAGTCAGTGTGACCTTTGATGGGCTCCATGAAACGAGTACAGGGATTATGAAGAAGCAAATCCTGTGCTGAACTGAACGTCTCAACTGAATGATCCTTCAGTGGGCATGCGGGACCCAGACAGCCAGCAGGGAGGTGGCCTGCACAAAATGTTTCAGGCTAACTTACTTTGGGTTAACTGGTATGACAGAATGATGAATGCTGAGGTTTTGTGATGCAGCAATTGCACAAATGCTGAAATGTTAATTGTGTGGGCTCCGCTGCCTCGGGCTGGATGTGCCGTCCCTCAGACGCGGGTGCCTCGGCAGCTGCCAGCCCAGGGACTGGAGCTTGGCAAAGGCAGTGTGGCTGCTGGGGAGCAGCTGAAGTGTGTGCTCAAGGCTGTCTTGACCCCTGGTAAAAATGGTTTCTAGCTTGCTTTTCTTTTCTTATGGTGCAAACGTAGCCCAGAGCAAACTGTCCTACTTGTTTGTGGGCACCATGTCTGCCTTTGTGCATTGTGTGGATGTGAAGAAGCAGGGTTAGGTAGTCCCATGTTTTGACCCAAATACCTTGACTTCGCAGACGACGACACTGGGCTGTGCCATGGTGCTGGGAGCAGAGCTCACTTTCTGCAGCTCTGCAGTGGGAATAGTGTTCTGAGCAGAGGTTAGAGGCTATCTGTGCAGGAGGCAAGTGCAATTTAATGTCAGCTGCATGGGATAGCAGGACTTTTCTGTAGGTTTTTGACTATTCCCAGCTTTAAAAATCAAGTCCTGTGTAATTTGCCCAAAGAGATGGAAGGGTAGAAGCAGACCTCAGGCCTCCTGTTTCTCTGCATTTACTTCAGCTGCAAGATCATGTTTCCCATCAATTTCACACATATGAATGCATGGGTTTGAACACACAAAATCAGATGCTGTCTTGAGGCAGGCACCTTTGGTCCTTTTCTTCTGTTGTTTCCTCCATTTGGGGCCTTAGGGGAGGTATGATGAGATCTGATTAGCAGTAAGTCTGTTAATTATTACTCCTAAATTAGAGCATCAGTGCAGAAGCATCACTTTCTGATTTGGATTAAAAAGCCCTTCATCTCAACAAAGCACAGCCAGTTGCAGCTGATAGCAGAGTGCACTGAGATGCATCAGATCAAAGTGATGCACTTCGTGTGTGATGCCAAAATGGCTAATGAATTACTTAGACAAAGATTTATTACCCACTACTTACTGATGCTCTTGAAAGGTACTATCCAAAGCCATGAGTTTATGTTTAAACTCACCCACTGGTTTATCTTTCTGTTCCACCAAGAAGCTCCTCTGTGAGGTGTCTGACTTTAAATTTAGTGCATCCTGGTGTGGTCCTTCCTTAAATTCTGAACTTAGTAGAAGTTTATTCTTGGGGTGGGACTGAACATGGGGACTTTGATCCAGAGGGCCTGTAGTTCCCTGGCTGTGTCCAGAGCTTCTGGCCCCATGTATGTTTGCACTGAAGGGTAACAGATAATGTCTCACTCTCACCTTTATACTCCCCTCCCCCTGCTCTGCCCTTCTACAGCCACCCTCTTTCTCAGCTTCCCGTGTCAACGACCTCTCCCAAAATACCTCTGATTCATTTTTGTTTGTCCAAAGGTCTCCATATGTCCTCAGGATAATGGGAAGGCACTGAGGATCATTACACAGAGCTTGCTGAACAGCTTCTGACTCTCTCTGTTTTAGAAAAGAGGTTTTGGGGACTGCAGGCCATGATATGAACCAGGCTGTGGGCAGGGTGATTTTTTGCTGCTTTTGTTGCTCCTGTGCCAGGGCTATATTATGCATGAACAAATCCAGGCTTCTGGAAAACGTTTAGGCTGTATATTTAAGGGCAGGAGATGTTAAGGGAATCCACCTGGCTTGACACAGAGCCATAAAAAATAGGAGGGCCATGTGAGAACTGAGTTATCGTAACTTCCCGTTTCCACCTTTCTTTATACCAGGATTCAATACCCAGTGGTGTGGCCATGTACATAACACAGACTTCCACAGTTGTCTTCAGTTGCAATTTGTCTAAAAATAGGGTAAGACAAAGCACCTATGTCTGTTGGGGTGGAAGTTTGACACAAGCAGGTGAAATGGCCTGGCTGTGTACAAAGATACAGGAACAACTATTTTTGCCTTCAGGACTTGTTGGGCAGAAAATAACTCGGTCCTACCAAAGCTGGGACATCTGGTACATGAAAGTGTTTTGTAATGAATTGGAAATGGCATTACTGCAATATATATAATAACATGGAGATGGTGCAGTATGGTGTGGGGAACTTGTGTAGAAGATAGAAAATGTCATGGTTTTCACATACATTGTGGAAAAGAGAAAATAACTTCAAGTGTAAAGGATATGGAAATTCAGTGAATAAACATCAGTGCATTCGAGGATTTTTCATGCAACAAGCTAGATTTATCTTTCACAGAAAAAAATCTATAAACATCAATGACTGCAGTTAGATGAGAAAGTCTGGGTGTGCAAGAAAACCTACTTTTCAATAGATCTCAATTTCCTTAAATTTAAACAATCAAACATTAGAAGTTCTAGGATCTGATTCATTTCTCATTTTTATCAGTTTCATCCAGGACACCTCCTGAGATTTGAAAAAAGCTGTGCTGTTTAACACCTGAGTAAGCGAAAACCAGCTTCATTTTTCTGTTTGAGCTCAACAACATTTCAACAGCTTGTTTCTTAACAGGCAAAATGGACTAGAACTGTGAAAACACTCGGTTCACTTTGGGCAATAATTCACCAGGGCTGGGCAACTTGTAAACACATTGAGAAACCGTTCCTTCCAGATTTAACCAGCGTCTGGTTGGGAGTAGGAAAGAAATCCAACATTTCTTGAAAAGCTGGGATTTCTATTCTTTTATTGTTTTGAAGCAGAAAAAGTCTCATGAAATGCAGGTGCAGCTCTGACTTCCACCTAGGCAATGAATGACTCGACAGAGAACATTATCTCCTTGTTCAGAAGCAGATGTGGTGCCCTTACCTGTTCCATTGCATGGGAGAAGACATTGGAACCTGGAAGTGCAAGACCACCTTCATGGAATATCACATATTCCAGTATTTTTGTTAGCTCATGTGTTCACAAACTACATCCACATGGTATAATACCCCAGAGACATATAGTATAACATGATGCAGTTTACTTCTAAGTCAGGCCTCTGTTGTATGGCCTAAAAGCTTTGTAAGAGTTTAGCAGCAGTATCAAAAACCAATATAAGTGCTCCATTAATGAATGGGTCCTTGAGTGTCAGGAAGCAGACGTTGTTGGAAACTTGTGTAATATTACTGTTGGGTTTTATTAATTAAATATAGCTATTAATATGACCTTGGATTTAAACACAATGACCTCTTTTGTGAGTATGATTAGCAGATGTTTACCATAATTCTTCACTCTGTGAAAAATGCTTGTTGCACCCAATAAAAACAACCATATTTACTTTGCTAAATCAAATATTTGGAACTTGGGTCTTACTTTATATATCATGGCTCCAGTGTCTTAGACTTTCCAAGTTTAAGGTTGAGAGCCCTTGGAGTAACATATGTGGTAGATCTGGGAGTACAATGACCTATTGTATCAGGGAGTGCTTTTCCCCGTCTCTTTGGCATTGTATCTACTACAGTGGAACCAGTGTGCTCCACCAGCCTCTGGATTTTATTTTTACAGAAGGGTGAGGAGAGCATTTTTGAATCCACAAAGTTTTCAGTATTTTATCCATTACTTGCGGGCAACTTCCTTTCCAGAAGAACTGCAGCAATGGAAGCAGGAAGCACAATTCCAGTTCTTAAAATAAAGCTGGAAGTTATTTTCCTTTTCAATAGCATCTCACCTAATTTTAGATTTTAAAAAGTCTAAAGTTTACTGATGATTTTCCTTTTCTCCTACCAAATCCAGAATTTAGAGACGACAAATCCCATTAACATCCCCCCAAATGCCACCTGCTGCCCTCAAATTCTTTTCTGTGTATATTGAGCGTTGGTTCATAACTGCTGGGGTCACTTTTAGTAGCGGGTCTGCTGCCTGCTTGTCTGCAGTGCTGAAAGGAAATAGCAAGGGAACAAAACTATGCTTTTCTTGGGAAACCACTCCCTTTGGAATGGAGAGATATGGCTTGCCACTTTTATTTTGTTTCCCCCTCCAAAGTAAGCAACAACACTGCAAGGATCAGGGCCAGCAAGAAAAGAATATTATTTAAAAGGCGTCATCTATCTAGCCCAGTGTATTTCAGGAAAAGGAGTCTCCCGCTTCATATTTTAAGGAGTGTAATAAAAATAGCAATCGGTTTAAGAAAGGGGCTGACGGACCGGAGAAAGTGACAGCGGCAGCGCAGGGAAATAGTGCTCCATTTATCTGAGCACGCGAGCACATTGATAACGCTGCTCTCTGCAGTAGGTGCTATCAAATCCCAGACAATTTGTATCCCCGGCCTGGCAGGTTACTTACACGGGAACAAGTCTCCCTGACATTATTGCAGATCATCATTAACTAGCTGCTGCTGTTTGTTTGCCGTTACCTGCTGCACGGTGTTCCCGAGTCGTGTCGGATCATTTGTACACCTCACCCACTTTAGGGACCTGCCGCTTCCGAAAGCACACCCGGCCTGGCATCTCTCCCCTTGCTTCCTTTTCCATCGGGGAAAAAATTACTGGGTGCAGCTTCCATCTAGCTTTAACCTAAGCAAAGGTTGTGTAACGAACATTTAACAGGCTGTGAGAAGCAGCTACAGTGGGCATAGACAAAAGGAGGGGCAGAAGTAATAAGGAAGAAGGACGGGCTCCTCTTCTCCATCCTCAGATCTGCTGTTGACAGGGGTGTGGGTGTGTAAGGATCCAGATAAGACTTAACGGCTCTAGGTGGGATATCCTGCTTTCTGAAGATCTTTAATCAGTTGGACTGGCATCCTATAAGCACATTTCTTGATTATCTTTCTTGGCATGTTTCGGTTTCCTTTTCCTTTGTTCAGTAATATTTGTGATTATTGTCTTTATTAAAATGCTAGCTCCTTTGCAGCTTGCAACCTGAAGGCTTTTTTTTTTTTTTTNCAGTTTTTAAAGTTTTACTTGGTGATTTTTCCAGCCTGATTAGTTTTCTTTCAGTAGTACTTACTCCTTTGCTGAAAATACGGGGGTAGAGCGTCACTTTACAAGTCTTTGGAAGCCAATTGCAAAATCTCCATTGAAGCCAGTGCATCTCTTGATTTGTAGTTGACAGTTTACCCCATTATATCTATCCTAAATAGTTACAGGTTAGGTCACTCAGGAGGGAAAGCTATAATTTTGTCTGAAAGCACAGTTTGGTGAAACTATGATATCAGCACAACTATTATAAAACATGAAGTGCTTTGTCTTCTCCCTTATAAAAATGTGTAATTTCTAACCATTATCAGTATTATTGCAAGAGTCCTTGCAGTAAACTTGTCTTTTGATAGGCAGAAACTTGTCTTTGCTAGAAATGAGTACAGTGAAGTGTAGCTTTTTTTTTAAAGGAGAATAAATAACACGAGTGAAGTTTACTAGAACACAATAAAGCTGTTTCCAGGAAAGCTGCTGCAGAGTCAGGTAGGACATGCTGAAGATTTATACTTGGGGTGAACATGTGCAAGTACCATAATGATGCTGTAGAGAACATTGGAGTAAAATATTAGAACAACAGAAATGCCTAAAGAAAATACATAGTTTGGATTTCTGACTGGCTTTCAGATTACAGGACAGTTAAATGAAAATTCTTTTAAATATGTGCATGAAAACATCATTGTGGCTGACGGGGAGGTCAGGTCATGGTTGCCTCTTTCCTAGACAGAACAACCTTTGATTGACCACCAATCTCCTGGATTGTGGACTCAGGGATGAGCTTCAGGAGAAGGAAAAGCTGCACAATGAAAGGCTGGTCTTGACATCATACAACTCACTGTGCAGCTCCTGCCGTGAGGAGGGTTTTAAAACCAAATTGTTGCTTATCCTGGCTAGGTGTGCAATTGTTTTGAACTAATTCAATCAAGAATCAGGAGATTTATAGTGAAATAAAGAAAAAAAAAGGAAAAATATCAATAAAAAGGGTGGAGTAGCAGCTGTGATTAAGGAAAAAGATTACTGTTGATTTATTGATTCAGTCTTCAGCTTGCCATCTCAATCAGGGCTTTTTTTCTTTGCTTAATGTTATTAATATTTATACTTTAGTGCCATGTGCCAATTAGAGTGGATTGTAATTAAGTCTCCAGGTCTGAAAATATTAGGCCCCACGAAGCACAAAGTGTTAGCATTGCACATTACTGGAAAGAGAAACTTAAGTCTGGAAAGCTGGTGCTGAGCACAGAAAAAGGCCAGTTCTCTCTGCAGTGCAAGAAGCAGTTTTTGTGGTCACCCTTTCCGGGAATGCCAGAGAAAGATGATTGCAGAAGGCTGTTGTGCCAGGCTTTGAGTTTTGAGGGAAGTCACTCTGGCCAAGCCCGTCTTCCCCTGCATGGAATGAGAAATGTTCCTCAGGCTCATGTTGAAGGTCTCCTTTTCTCTGTAGAGAACTCAGTTTTGGGGCATTTCTGTCTTCAGATGATGCTGGCTGTTTGCTGGGTGTGGGTTAGCACAGCCCCTTGGCCTAGGGTCTTACTGCAGTAGGCAGCACAAATTATAGGAGCTCCCAAGGTCTTCCCTTTGGTTTGAGCTGAGAACAGGATAGTTGAAGACTTATTTTCTTTTTTCCTGTGTAGAGGGAAACATGAGAACTCCTTGTTGTGAAGCGGTAGAACTGAGTCACCGAGGGTTTAGTCAAAGAAGAAACACATCAGTGCAAACCAGAATAAAAAAACGTGCTTTCTTCATTACTCATTATACCACAATGGGAATCAAAATCACTCAAAAATTGTTGTAACAGCTATATGTTGCTTAGATAAAATAGTCTGGAAGGGAGAGATTTTGTGGGAATCGCTTCTGATTTATGCAATACAATATGTGAAGCCAACTTGCTGTGATTTTTTCCAGTTATGTGCAATTATGTGAGATTTAATCAAAGAACTCTGAATTACTTGCATTGCTCCATAGCGCTTGCATGGTACCTCTGGGTGTCACTGAATGAGTTGTGGCCATTTGAGCGTATTGCTCTTGCAAACAACACAGTGGGAAAATTAATTTAAAATTTCCTTTTATATCTGGTTGCTTAATTTTTAGAGTGCGCTATGTTCTGTGTTGGTTTTCTGTATTTGAAGCATAAATCCCATTTTTAAGACAAACTGTAAGCAATTCTATTTTGCCCTTACAGAATAAAGAGATTTAATGTATAATTTAGTAGGACTGGGGGCTGAGTTTAACCTGTTGTGTCAAACCCAGTCCTTAACCTCCCTTTCCTGCTTCCATATGGATAGCCATTGTGTGGAGGTTTTGTCTTGTGTGGAATAACAGACCCCAGCAGATACTCCCCTCTAAAAAATGTGCTGTGCCCCTCAGCCCAGGAGTCAGAGCCATGTCACCCTTACGGTCCACAAGTGATGGAGTCACCAAACCTTGGCTGGTTGGGATGATGGGGTTGTCAGCTCTGGAGAGCAGATGAACCTTTGAGGTTGGTGGGAGCACATGGGACTATTTGGGTAACCAGTTCTTTATGAACCCACACCCTGCCAGCCTCTGAAGTGGCCTTCCTGCAGCGAGTGTGTTTACTCTGTGCAGTCACTCACAAGTGCACTTCAGTATCATTAGAGGGAGGGACTTATTAGTTTCCCCCATTTAAGAAGGATTAATTAGTTCCTGTAATATTTCCTATTTTACGTACAGGAAAGATACAAAATGGCTCCCGAGGAAAATGGAGCCAGCTTGAAGGGAGAAGCCCCTCTCCAAACCCCGACCTTGGGAAGCCTTTGTGAAAGCAAAAATGTGACAGAAAAGTCTTGTCAGTTCTCAGCACCTACTTGATTTATTATTTTTAATAGGGCAACTACCTCCCAGCAGCTGGAGTTGTATATGAATTTTCTTGGTGTGAGCCCACATGTAGGGCAACAAATATCACATGAAAGATGTTGGCTAGTTCTTTCTGCAAAAGGCAAAACTGTGTTGTTGTGCTGGGGCCAGCACTGGCAACCTCTCCACTGCTGGCTGGTGCCATGGTCAAAGCTCTCTTGGCAGGCAGAGCACCAGGGGCTTAGAAGCTTCACAGTCCCTGAGTAGTTAATTAATAGAAATAAATTTTGTATTATTTTTCAGAAGGACCTTAACTTTGTGCATCAGCAATTGAACACATTTGGACTTTGGTTAATCTTGCAATGGTTGTGAAAGAAATGCACTCTTTTTAGTAAATCTGTGTCTTAGAAAATACAGTAATTACTATTTAGCCATACAAAATAAATAGCTACATAAAAATGAGCTTCTCCCCTGGGAAAAGAAATAGAACCTATAAAATTCATTATTTTTGTTGATCTTTCCCTGCTCTCTTGCAGCTGCCAGAAAGGTGGCTTTGCATTTGCAGAGCTTGGTGCACAAATAAAGGAGTAAATAAAAGGGTTTGCTGACGCAAGCGTCGCGAGGAACGCGCAGCACGTGAGTGGAAAACCACTCCAATGGGCAAACAAAGCGATGTGCTGCCTTGAGTATCCCAGGCAAACCTGGGAGGAGTGGAAAGCAGTAGTGATTTTTTGTCTTTTTTAGTGTGAATGTTTTTAAAACATTGCTGGCTGTCAGTGTCAACAGAGAAGTACAGAGGAAGAAAAGCAGAAATAAAAGCATGACTGGAAAGGTGCATCAGAATACAGTAATTACAGAAGCTTTAGTTTTGCTGCCTTTGATGCCAGCATAAGTACATGAAATCTCATGCACTGCAGAGGACAGGTTTGTGGTTGAAATACACTTGATAGATTTTGACAAATTAAACAGTTGTAAAGATGTTTGGAAGTTTTCCAGATCTTTACTGTTATTTATGTCACTGAACTAAAAAATCAGTGGTTAATTTGCAGTTCTTATAATTTTTATGATACTTATGTTGTTGTAAATTTAGCAGCGTGCGGCATCAACTCAGCGGGATACATTTTATGTTGTCAGCTACCTTTTGATATCATAATAGATTTCAGTTGCCAAAGCTTCAGGGAGAGAGAGAATAAAATGTAGGAGTGCGCTGTGTTAGCGCCTGGATCAGACCCAGGTAGGAGAGGAGTCGGTGCGGGATGGTCCCTGAAGCCAGGCCTGGTCCTTGGGGCACAGCAGGGATGCTCTGGAGTCCTCTGCCAGTGGTGACAGATGTGTTTTAAGTGTTAAGGATGGAAAAGATGCTGATAGGGCTGGGCCCTGCAGTATCGTTGGTGGGTCTTCGAAGTCTTGAGTGGCTGCTTACATCTGGTAATGGCAACAGTGCAGTGCTCCTTAGGTCTTGTCCCACCACATGGACCTTCTCCTGACCCTGCATCCCAGCAGTGCCCAGTGTGGGCTGTGCCTAACAGGTGGCAGGTTGAGATCTGGTCTTCCAGCAGTTGTCAAACTCATGTGTGTCTGTGTGTAACCTGGCTTTGGGGAATTCTCCACCCCCAATTTACTTCTGCTAGTGACATTCTCCATACACAGTGGTCCACAGTGTGTTTCCTGGGCAAATACAAGCTAAAGAGAGAGCAAGTGAATCTCCAACATGATGTGGCTGGACATGGGAGTAGCTTCTGTCCTGTGGGATGGCATTGATCAAAAAGGGAATGTCCTAACTTGTGTTTTACGGAGTGCCTCTGATACCTGAATTGACACTTTTTTTTAATAGATACTTTTCGCACTATTTTTCTTTTTATGAAGATTCTCTATTCTCTGTATTTATAGACTTTTCTTCTGTTGTCTGCTATCCTGGAAGATGGAGAGAGATCTTAAATTTAGGTGACTTAAAGAAGAGATGTAGTTGTTTCCCTCTTGGGAGGCTTTTTTTAATGGGTTAAAAATACTGGTTTTAATCTGAGGAGTGAGACCTGCCTCGGGAATATGTCACACACGAAATGGACTTCTTATAAAGCCTAGCCATGCCATTCCCATCTTCTGCTTCTTTCAACATTTGCCCTTTGCCTTCTAAGCCTGAAAATGGAAGAATTTATTAACGGTTGTTTCCTCAGTGTTTGTGGCATTAGCCACGTTTCTCAAGGGCGTTTCATGTGCTCTTTCCACTCTAACGGGATTGTCCATTGAGTTCAGCTCTGGCACGTTGGGGATCCATTTGCACAGATAGCTGATTAAGCTGAACCTTCCTCATCCGTAGGTAATCCCAAAATACGCAAATTGTTAGCGTGAGATTGGTTTTCGAACATTTTTAGGATTCTAATTAAGCGCTTTGTAGTTGTCCTCCACCTCCACCTCCCTCCTCATCGAGGTCTTTAGCCGTGCGGACTCCAGCTCTCCCAGTCCCTTTTTCTTTCTTCATTATCTCTTTATTTCTTTTCTTTTCCCCTGGAGGTAGTTTTATGTCTGGCTCCTTCTCAGGGTACTGCTTCAAAGCTGCATGGCTTGGAGCAGATTTTTGGGCACAAAGAAATTTTGTAAAAAGAGCATTCCCCCACTGCTTTGGGTTTTTCTGGGTCTTGCTTGCCAAGATGACAATGGCCAGTGCTGGAGTGAGCACAGCTACTGCTCTGGGGGGAAGACACTAATTTACTCTTGATTTGAGGAGAGACTGGAGATGGCACAGCTGAGAAGGGTTTGTTTGGAAATTGCCAGCCAAGAAGGAGGTGAGGTGTTGGTGTGAGCAGCAAGGAGCTGATATTTGCTTGGGCTCCTGCACTGGTGCTCTTCAGGTGGAAGATGCTGCTCTTCTGTGTTGGAAGAACAAGATCCAGTTTCCCTTTTGCCTTGCAGCAGCATACTCGTATGTTAGTCTGCATTCGCTGGCTAGACTTATTCTGGCTAATGTTTGCCAGATTCTTCTATTACATATTAAAATAAGATCGTATGAGTGGGTTTTCTTTTTGTGCATGTTTCAGAAAACTAGGCCAGCCCTAACAAGCACATTTTTGTGTTTTTGTTGTTTTTTTGCATTTTGTCATTTTACATATTGAAAAATGGAATGCAAAGAAAAAAAAAAAGGAAAAGCCTGCTAACATCAAAAAGAAATAAAGCTTTGCATTATTCTGCATAAGTGTTAAAATCTGACTGATAGTTTGTATATACAGACTTCGTTCTTTATGGTATTTCCTTTCCCCACCCAAAGATCACAGATGCTATGATAAAAATTAATGCTCTTTTAGTAAATGTTTTTCTTTTCTGAATTTGGCCTAAAGAGGGTCATGCAGTGCTTTTGTTACTAATAAATGTGGCAAGATTTAGGTAAAAATAATAGGCATTAATTTGTTGGGGCAGGATCTTCTAAAACAAAATGCAGAGCATTTCTACCTCCTTAAATCCAGCTATTTTAATATCATAAAGTTTTTATTTTAACCATCAGGAGAGTAGCCCTGTTTGAAGAATTCAGCTTTAAAAAATGTCTTTGTAAATTGAGATTTTAGGACTACCTATTTGGAGGATGTTCCATATGATAAATGACCCTTATAAGACAAAAAAAAAAAAGTAATTTTGCATGTCTGCTCCCTAGGATGTGTGATAATAATAAATGAACATTTTATATATCATTATATATATGTCATGGCAGAACAAAAATCAGAAGATATATTATTCATTATTCCTGTTACTTTATATTTAAAAGGCAAAGGTTTTTGCTTCTTTGCCAAAACAACGGCTCCAGAATGTATTTGTAATAATCCCCACAAATATGAAGGGGAGAAAGATCTTCCAGGTCATTAGCACTGAAGAAAACAGAGATGCCTTTAATTGTATTCATTTGAACATTAATACATTAATGTTGAGATTTAAGTACTGTTACTATTAAAAATTAAACTGGAGGGGCAGTGTGCAGATCATATGCTTTAGTGTAAGTTGTCAGGTGCAGTGTTTGCATATTTAGCCTGCCATTCCGACACTAAAATGGATGTTTGAGGCCAGATCTGGCTTTCGAAGGGGCACTTTTTACACCACCCCACCCCAGTTTAATTTCTGGCAGTAGCATTTCTTTTCATGGATGCAATTGCACCACCTGAGCAAAAGTTGCAGCGTTTAAAATCAGAGGAGGGTAAGGAGTCACTTGTTTGCTATCCTGAAGTCCTCTTGTTCTTCTGCCTGTCCTCCCCCCGCCGTGTCCGCAGCTATTTTGCAATATGCAACCCCCTCCGAGCACTGCCTGCGGAACTGGAGTAGCTCTGGCATGTAGATTTCCCAGTGGGAGAACTTGTGTGGATGGTAATTTTAATGAGACCTGATTTAAGCAGTAGAATAGATCCATAAAACTAATACAAGCAGACTTTCAAGAGCTCTACTATTTGTCAGGGCACTGAATTTTAGAGGTGCATCCATTGGCTTGGTAAAGAATATTATAATCTCGAAAACTTAGCCTGTATTAATTCAGATTGTTTCTATGCAAAGTGCTATTGAGAGTGTCTCGAATCCAGGGCAGGCCAAATATAGACTTATTTATTTTTGAGTCTCAACTTTCGTCCAAAAATCGTGCTGGAACCACAGGACCTGAAAGCTGTGCTCTATATGAATGAATGCAAAGTCTGTATGAGTGCACACAGCTGTGCCTCCAAGCTGTGACAAACCCTTAGCTTTGCTTTTTTTCCCCTTCATTTAGGGCCACCACTTCGTCCATGTGTATTTCAACCTCTCCCAAGTTGTCACACCTAGTTATATATGGCAGTAACACGGGTTTCTTTGGATACACAGGGTTTTTCTGCGAATACAGGCGTTACACCCATCCCGGAACCTGAATCCTGCTTCACGTAATACACTTGGTCCATGGCTTTTATTTTTCATCCCAGTGCTCTGGAGCATCTCTTGCTGTTGTTGGAAATTGTGTGGTTCTGCTTGGCCTTACTAAACTGTTTTCTTTCCCTGCTCTCCTCCCCAGCCTTTTCCCTCTGTCCTGTTTGTTGTGGGCTTTTTCCCAAGCAGCTTTAGCTGTTTTCACCTCAGCTATTTCAGATGGCAGTGAGAAAGAGAGCAGGTGTAGGAAACTTAGGGCAGGAGCTTGAGATAGGAATGAGGGGAGCTGGAACACCAATAAACAGCACAGAACAATGGGCAGAAGAGCAACACAGGGAGAAATAGAGGGAAAAGTGAGGAGGAAAGAATGGAGGCAGAGGGCAAGGAGAATGGGAGGCTAGGGAGTCTGTGTGAAGGTGGAGCAGAGGGGATGTTCTGTGCCATGGGGGGGGCACCAGTTTTGCCACCCCTCCCTGGGCTTGGGCATCCCACTGACTGCAGGGACAAGGGCAGAAAGGAGGTGGCTTTTGCCAGAGCTGGTGATAGTGGGGACATGCATTTAAATAAGGAAAAAGTTTATTTGCTTTTTCTCACAGGAGATGCTAAGTGATTTTTGCAGTTTGAGTGGAGTGGCATTATTGCACTTAGCTCTGCATTTATTAAATAAATTTGTTCTCCAACTCAAGTGTTAAGTGTGTATTATGAAACCTCGGAGCCAATCTTAGTGGTTGCAGTGTGCAAATATTTTTAAAATTATGTAATTAAACAGGGCTTGGGCTGCAATGTCCACTGAAGTGATTTATTAATTGAATGGTTTGATTAAATTTAATGTTATTTTAGTTTATACAGAAAGGGTTGGTATCTGTTTCACAGACAGGGACATCTTGTGGGGCTGTCAGTGATGGGTCAGAGGTCCTTAGGAGGAATCTTTAGCACCCAATTAAATATTAACCAAGAAGATGTGACTCCTTCTCTCTCTGTCCCTGAAACTGTGTTTTGACATCTAAGGCTGGTGATAAAAATTTGCTCGGCAGAATCACTTGCAATGCACTCTATTTATCACTAGATTATTTCCAAATTAATCACGCTAAAAATCTTTCCGTTGTAATTGTGCTGGGGCTCAGCGCTGTACGATGTGTGTAAATAAAAAATGCCCTTTTAATTTCACATTAACTGTGTCTTGCTGCTGTTGCAGCCAAACTGTATCTGTTTCGCTGGAATGTCATTTTAAAGGTATTGTGGTTACTGAGCGGCAGCTGTGATTGAAAAGTATGTAAACTAATCTTTAGTTGCTCGTGTCATTTTTATATTCTTATGTCAGAACACAAGAAAGCTGCTTTAAATTTGTCTTTCACTGTGTATTAATTTTCAAGTCTAATTTTTCTTGGGTTAAAGCATATACTGCGTTCTCTTCTACACATTACCATTTGGTGCCAAAGTAAATGGCTACTTGTGAAAAAGTGCAAAATTAGTTCCTGCTTGATTACTCTAAAATACATATTTATTTTCATAGGGAGAGTTTTATTGCCAGTGTATAAAGAACAATTGTCCTGTATGGTATCGGTGACTTAAAAGACAAAGTAATCAAGCAGAATATATTTATTACTATGAAGAGCAGAGCTGTGCATTGCTTTCTCAAAAACAAGAAGGAAGGTACAAGGGGTTTTGGTTTTTCGTGGTTTTTTTTTTTTTTTTTCCTTTTTCTTCTAGGCTTGCACTATGTGTTGTTCTGCCCTTTTAAATGCAGACCATTCGAAATGAAATCCTCAGCTAATATGTCTGCATAAGAACTTCTTTGTCTCTTGATGCCCAACCATTGAAAATTAAATGTGTTTGCGGATAAGTATTTATTCATACCATACCTCACACCTGATCTTGTGTCAGTATGACATCATCTTTGCCACAAAGACTTCTGGTGGTTTAAAAATGTTCCGTTGTGAAATAAGTGGGAGAGGTAGAAAAGGGGCAAGGAAGGCAACAAAAATAAACTGCTAGTGGGATTTGATGTTTTGCCAATTAAAAACAAAATATAAAAAATCATGTTCTGAGGTCCACATGCTGCCTTTGATCCATACACAGGACTTCCATTTGTGCCGGTGGCTGTTCAGCCTGCGGAGGGAAGGCTGTACATGACTTAATTTGTATGTTGTGGGAAGTACATTTTCCTAGCATGTGGTCTAGCTTACTTGAAGAATCTGAAATGCGTTATAAATGTAAATGCTGTGTTTAAGTAAAACTTCATTATGTTTTGGTGGTTTCCAAAAATGCACAGGATTTGACCTTAAAGTGTTATTTCAAGGTGTTATGATGTATGAGCTAGACTTTGTAGTCTTCTAAATTAAATCTTTGAACATGTTATTATTGTATTTTGGCATCGGCAAGATGTAGTTCTCAGCTATTTTTTGTCACAGCCTTCATTTTTCTAACAAGAGTAACGAGACAGGGCCAGATTCTTCTGTAAGAGGCGTGTGCAGGATGGGGATTACCCTGCGCTCACCGTGGTGTAACCAAGGACGGGTCTGCCCTTCACGTCCAAGTCCAAGGGCACAGCAACTCCTCGTCCGTGGCTGCCATCAGCGCAGCCACCACCCACCACCTCTCCCCGTGACCATTGCAGAGCCCCACGTAGGATGTGGTGAAGGGTTTAGCATTTGGATCCAAATCTGGTTCATATATAAAAGGGGTTGTGTTTCTGTTTGGAAAATATGAGCCCCTTTTACGTAGCCCAGGTGTGGATTAGCTCTCTAAACCATTTGCCCATTCCTGTGTTTGTGGGAGACTGTTTTCAGTTCTTACAAAGAGGCTGTACAAGTCAAGCCATAGAAACAGCAGAAGCAATCCAAAAGTGGATTAAAAAAAAAAATTAACAAAGTGTTTGTGATCTCAGGTTGGTAGTCTGGATGAGGGAGCAGACATAACCGCTATACGTATGCTTATTTCCAAAGAAAATAACTGCAAAACATTTCCACCTATGCCATGAGTGCTCAGGGCTTGTATTTCTCCTGCTCTGTGTAACAGCCATCTGTTCGTGTTAAAGCGGGGCCGTGGGGCACCGTCCCCGTTGTGCCGTGTCCCCCGGGCAGCACCAGGCACGGGGAGCGTGCCAGCCAGCCACGGGGAGAGGCAGGGCTTGGGCTGGGGTATGTTGTTGCAGAAAAGTCGATTAAGAAGAAGAGCTCTGAGTCAGCCCCCAGGGCCATGGCCGTCAGTCGGTGAAGCGCCAGAGAGAGACCGTCTTTGTAGTGTTGTTTTTGGTACCGGTTTCATGTTGTGCGCTCGTGGTATGAATCATGATGGTTATGAGGGTGATTTTCCCTCAAGAAAACAATCCCTCCCCCAAACAATCGTGGAGCCACCCTTTTGGACACTTTGCATGGATGGCTTTCTGTCTGTCTGTCTGTCCTGTGGTGGTCTTCCACTGCAGGCTTGGGGTGGGAAGGGAGAGCGACGCTCAGCCAAAGCACATTGGAGGCTCGTCCTCTGTCTGTGGCCAGGAGTTTCCCATTTTCCTCCTTCATGAGCAGGCTGGCTCCTGGATGGGGGAGGCCTGAAAAATTCGTGCAAATCTTCAAAATAAAAGACACATAGGATACCCCGCTTTCCCTCTGTCACTCCTTCCCTGCATCCCAAATAGGGTAATGCTTAGAAATGCATCCAACCTTGAGTTCAAAACGGATCGCTTACCCGTGTTTCTTGAACAGCTAATTTTGCTGGCACGTTATTATTCACCCTCTGCTATTTTCACACTGTGACACAAAACTAGAGAAAAGAAGAGATTGAAATTTTGACCGGTACGTTATCCTGATACCTGAGATGCTGTGTTGATATGAGAGTATCTTTACCACAAGGACTTTCTTGGTGGTTTTAGAGATCCTAGTGTGAATAGGTAGAAAAAAACAGAACTAATAGCTAAAGAAGCAAAAATATTTTTTTCTTAAAGAAATTTATTAACATGCAAATATGTACTGTATGCATATTAAATATCATTTCAAAATGTGATGGGCAGGAAGCATAAGTGATGCCATTTGGTTTTGTGGCATCAGTGTGGGTTGATTAAGGGGGTGGGGATAAATTTTGGGGATTATTGATATAGCATGAGTAGAGCCAGATGGTTGTATTACACATCTTTTGTGTTCTTGTTTGCTTCTTAAAGCAGTTGCAGAATTTTGCCCTGGGCAAAATTTACTCTTTGCTCGTATGTTCCCCTGTGAATTTACTTTTGACAAAGTAGTTCACAAAGAGGGGAAACGCTGTGCCCGTAAACTCATCTCTTCCCTTCACATTTGTGAAGCCAACAGCCCCCTACTTCAGAAATATTTTGTAACTTGTGAAATAAATTAGCAGTAGGTGCAAGTTCAGAGTGTGTGTGTGTTGTGTATCGCTCCCCCTCGGTGTGCGGTATTGATTTACTGAGCGTGCCGTTTTTTAGATTTTCCTTACGGTGTTTTGAAGAAGAAACTGTGCAAATGGCAACCAGTTCAGTTTAATGTGCTACTTATGTAGTATTCTTCCATTAAAGAAATGTTGTCTTAAAGATTAATGAGCTAATTTTTCCACTACTCATTTTTTATTTTAAGTTTTGAGATTGTGGCATACCTGATTCATGTGATCAAAAACACATACTTTGTGGTATTCAGGTTGAGTGGGAGAAGGTTGTGCTAGGTAGGTGTTTGTGACATTTGTTGGAACTGCTTATCACCGGAACCACCAAAATTTACATGTGTTTGTTATTTCCCTTTGAAAGCAATTTTTTATTTCCCATAAAAAGATGGGTTTTTGTAAAGGCTTTTTAAGAAAGTATTTATGTCTTTCTAGTGCCTCGCACCAGTTTTTGTGGGTGTGTAACTCCATTGACTTGGATGAGGTTACTCCCAGCTTACATTGCTGTAGGCTCCTGGATGATGAGTTCCCTCTATATCTGGCAATTACAGTGGGAACAGTCCTGCTTGTAAACATGTTTTGTCCTCTGCCTGTGTCCCTGTGTGAAATGTGTGTTTGCAGAAGGTGAAGGGGCTCACCTTGCTCGTGGTAGTGGGACTTTTATTGGGGACCAATTCATGCTGACACTGATTCTGTGGCCCCATGTCGGCATCCCCTCTCCACACAAAGCCAAGCCCCTTGTTTTGCCCAGACTGGGAGCAGCAGCTTTGGGCCCATTTTTTAGAACCAGTACTTGCTGTGGAAATGGGGATGGGCAGCTCTGACCCCATTGAAATCTCTGAGTAGTCCAGTCACAAGTCTGAGACCAGAGCAACTTACTCCTCATAATGCTGCCATTGTGCTCATCCGATCTGATCAGTTCTGGAAATGTTTTAGTAAGTCTATCTTACAACATTATAAGAAGATAATCAGCTGCCTTAGAAGGTCCCCATCTGGAGTATAGAGTTCTTTTACTGAAAGATGTTTTGCCTTTCCGAGATAGCTCTCGCATTTCATCATCTGTTGTGCAGAGATGAAGTGCATATGAAAAGTCAGTGACTCTGAATCCATCTGTTGTTATTATTTTCCACTGATAATTGGCTTGAACAATGAAATGTCTGTGTCTCTAGCCTTTGAAACTGTACACCCTGTTTATTTTCTGGAGGTCTTGCTCCACTCTCCCCTCCTGCTTTTTTTTTTTTTTTTTTTTTTTGTTTCATTTTTCTCTCAAGCTCATAACTAGTGGAGCTTGTATGAAGATGACATCTTTGACTCTGTGCATCAGTATGTGTCACTCAGCATCTAAAGCTTGCCTGCCAATTTTTGTCAGGGTCCTGTGTCTGTGCTGTGTGAGTGTAGAGCAGGCTTACAGCAGGAAGACTGGCAGATCCAGAGTTCATAGATATCTTACCTGAAATGTAGTATTTATATCACTTTCTCTTTTAAAATATTAATTTAGAGACCAGTATCTAATACCTATGGAATAAGATACTACCTATAATTGTGTAATATATTCAGTTGCATCCAGTTTTGCACGATGCAGGGTATTAATATTGGATTCCACTAACAGCAGTTCCATTAGCTTGCTCAACCAGTATGAGATATATATGAGCAGGGAGGCATAACTACCAGCCAGAACTGCCAAAACAGTCATTAGAAGCTCCATTGGGATGGACAAAGGCTTTTACACAGTGATATACTGATTAAATTTTGTTCTATGGTTTATTTGCATCAAGGTTAGATCGGTATCATCTGTGTGAACTGTATTATCTGACACCTTATTTGGAAGGTCATTTCAATGCAAAAATGGTGAACGACACAGGGGCTCTAAAATTTCTCGCAAGATTCTTTCTTGGAGGATTTTTATCCCATTAGGCTTGACTAGGTCACGTTATCAGTGTTTTTGTGCTTTAACCTGGTGAGTTTATCTAAGAAAAAGTAAAAACTCCCTCCATACTGTACAAGTGCTCAGTGGAACTGAACACACTCAATCCCTATTAAAACTGTGAGTTATATCCAGTATCCTCTGAAATAATCTGTGACACATGCTTGAGAATCCAGTAAATGTGTGTTGCATCTTTTAAAGGCTGAATTCTCCTGTGTATGCCTGTGTGTAAGTGCTCTTTCAGAATGAAATTTCGGGGCCGGACGCAGTCGTGTCGTCCATGTTACGCTGTAGTCTGGAGCACCAGAGAGTAAGGCAGAGGAGTATAATCTTATTTGTGTTTCAATGGCAATCATTTAATACTACAAGTTATTAAAAAATAATTAAATTACCAAAACCAACATGTAGCTAGGGCTTACAATAAAAGGTCAATGTGATTTGACTCCTTAAGTTAGGAAGGGACACTGGTGAATTCCAATTGCTTTAAAATCGTGCTGCTTCGTTCTATTTCTGGACTGGAAGGATAAACGAGACTGAAAAATAATTTATTTCTCTAGAAGGAAGAGTAAATCACAGTATATAATTATGTATATTCAATTACAATAATAAATGTTTAGATGTATTTGGTGGTTATCACAGTCTCTAATTTAGTTGTTTTTTGAAGTAAATATAGTTTGGAGGGGTCATTTCATGAGAGCAGTATTTTGAAAATAATGTTTTTAAGGAACACTTCAGAAATTTCTTCCTTTTCCCCAAATAAACTAGTAAATAGGTGTGTATTATGTAGTGATTCATAACAGCCAAAATAGGTCTACGTCTGGAATGTCTTTCATGTAGTAAACCAAACAGGGACAGTAAAAGCAAATGCCGGTTTAATCTGTCAACTCAACCAAAAGTCCCTGTATTAATTTTAAATCCTTCTGAAGAAAAGGCCGGGCCAGGAATGTATTGGATTTCAGTACAGTTAGTGAAAATTAATTTTACAGGTGGTGTTTGGTTGTGTTTCTTCTGCTCTGGTGAGATGGGTGGCTGAGCCAAAGTGGGCACAGCACACGATTCAGCTCTGTGCCAGAGCAATGCTTAGATTAGAAATGAACGTTTGGCGTGGAGTTGTTGGTGCTGTTGTTATTTACTATCAGAGGAGCAGAGCGTTTAGTGCTATGATTTGATTTGATTTTGCAGCTCCTATCCCCTTAAACAAGCTGTGTAGCTTGTCAGAGATCAGGACAGGTAGAATGCACAGCAGGCGTCTGATTTGAGCCAGTTACTCATTTGCTGAGTGTTTGTGTTTATGCAAAGGGGCCTCTTCCTGCATATTTAATCTAGAGTAAGGCAGTGGCTTTTGTTGTGTTTAGACCACATACCTTCAGTCCTTCCTTACACTGCAGCCAGTGTTGAAGCACAGAAAGGCTGGATAGTCAAAAGTGCTTTAGTGTTTTGAAACTCTCAACTTTCTGCAGTTGGTTGGGAATTACTGTACAGCTCTAAGCCTTTTTCTTCCTCATTAATGGGTAAGTTTGCACTCGGTAGAATAAGATACTTTTGTTTCTGTTCCATTTTATAAATGCACAAAATATTTGTTTGTTTGTAGTTGTCCAAACCTCCTTGAGCAAAACTGGTCCGCTGAGGGAGTTTGTTGCAGGGAATTAGATCAAGAATACAGGTGTTTTTGGAAAATACTTCAGAATCAAGTACTAAATGCCATATTGCAATCAGCAGGTATTTGCGGGGCGGGGGAAGTGGCGGGGGGGGGAGGAATGAGTTCGGTGTTATTATTCTTTGTACTAACAAATCCTGTTTTGTAACTGTCCTGAAGATAATGCTTCCATTGTTAGCTAAAAGCTTTCAAACAGTGAGCAACGCAGAACTGCAAAAGAAGCAGCAAAAAAAAAAAAAAAAAAAAAAAAAA